>WNHD01004106.1:0-14219 GCA_011057455.1 Ganaspis sp. Gsp50
TACGTCTGTCCCTTGGAAACCCGAATGAGCATCGTAGATGCTCGCGGTTGATCCGGGGTTGTCCTTTCCTTCATTTTGGTTTTTTCTTCTCTTTTTCTCTCTTTTATTGAGGTGTTTTCGCTCGTTCAGCGTAAGTGTCCTCTTTCCTGCATTTTGTTGAGGTCTCCTCGGGACTGCTGAGGGGCCTCTTTTCTCCTTTTTTTGTAGCCAAGACAACTTGTCTTATGTTGTCTGCAGCGATCTGCTTTTTTTTCTCTTTTCTGTGCTTGTGGGCGTCCTCAGCATAATCTAGTCCCTGGTAATGCTTCTCGTCCACTTTGTCCGCTTCCTGGTGCATTTTTTCAACGTCGCGCAAGTAAACTTCGAACTTCCTCAAACCGTCTTTGACAGTTTGATTTACGTTCGGCTGCTTCTTGCATGCTGCCAACATCTTTTCTAGTTCTGTCTGCATAATTTTGACGCAAGACAGCTCCTGTGCTCTAAGCTGCAGAGATTCGTTACGATCTCGTTTGCAGCATGCGAAGTTTTCTACTGACATGTTGCTGAACATGCTTCGGCAACTGGTCCCGCTTCTTGCACTTGCCACACTGGCAAGACTATTCAAACTTGGCGATCTTGATAATCCCGTGTCTTCTACCACCAACAGAGGTGGCTTCAATAATTGTCACTGTTCATCCCTTGATGCTTTGGATGGTCCGGAGCTCCCTCGGAGAACTGCGGTCATTGGATGTCGACGCCTGGGAGCCCGCTTGCTCACTCACAGCCGCCGGCACTGGGGTATCCCTCCCCTGCACCGTAAACTTGTTTCCTTGATTCTCCATTCTGTCATCTTGTTGGGTTGGTCTGTATCCCAAGCCCAGGGGCCAATGTCAGGTACTACCACCCTGGCGAGGTGGACCTGAGGCCAGAGCTTCCGTTTGCCGTGGTCGTTATCGCATTGCTGCAAAGAGCATTGACAAAACCCAGAGAACAAACTGATCACGGAGTGATTCCCCCTTAAAATTACTTTAAAATATTCCCAAATCCTTCCCAATAATTCAATATATTTTAAAATATATAAAAAGGCTAAAAACAATCTTCCCGAGTTATTTTAAAATACTTAAGACTACTTTAAAATAGTTTAGACTACTTGAAAATACTGAAAAATATCTAAAAATACTTTAATTTACTTTAAAATTTTTAAAATAAAAATAAAATAAAGTCCTTTTTATTACTATAAAAGACATCAAAATAGTTCAAAGTTTAAAAAATATTAGTGATTTTAAGTATTAAATAGAGTATAAAAGATTTTAAAATATTAGTTTTTAAAAATAGTTTAGAATTCTTATTTAAAATACTTAAAAGTTCTTCAAAATACTTTCAAATAATTCAAAATACTTCAAAATATTTTTAAAAATTCTTCAAAATATTTTTAAAAATACTTCAAAATCCTTAAATTGGTTTCAAAATTAAAAATGACCTTTAGTAATTTAAATTCTATAGAAAATTATTTTTGTAATAAGGATGGAGTCACTTAATTGTAGAGTATTGACAAAGAAACAAATTTTTAATTTATGTTGAAAAATGAAAAAAATGGAAAACCTGTTGTCATAATTCACGTGAAGAAAATTGATCAAACGATAATGCTTTAAGTAGAAGAGCTGTTTTGGAAAAAAATGAATTTATTTGAAAACTTAAAAAGATTAATCAAAATAAAATTTCAACTTAATAATTTAATCCTAAATTTTCTTTGAAATTTAAAAAATTATAAATTTTCCTTTGAATTCTATTCAACTTAATTTGAGTTAATTTGTCATCTTTTACAAAATTTTAATTCTTTGCCGTCTTTTCTCGACCAAGTTTCATTTTATGAAAATATTAATCGATTCGAATAGAATTATTTGTTGTAAAATTTTCAAACGTACTATTATTTTTGCAGGTCTTCCGATGGAAAAATCTTAATGGTATCGTCGACAGATGGTTATTGCTCCATTATTCTATTTCAAGAAGACGAATTGGGAAAAATTTACAAGGCAAAGTCTCCACCAGTTGTTGAAGCGCAGAAAAGCGAAGTAAATGCAAATTCGATTTCAAGTCGAAGCACACCAACGAAATCAGAAACTCCCGCTCCTTTCGTTGATATAGATAATAACGCAATGGATATTGATATCAGCAAGTGTGATAATTCGTTAGCTTCCATTTCTGACTCGGACAAATCAAATGTGATTCTCGACTCTGATTCGAAAGCGAAGAAAAACGATGAAATTATAATTAAGAATAAAGTTAGTCGAGAAACTAAAATAAATGGACAAAAATCAAATGATATACTTGAAGAAACTGAAGATATAAAATTAGTTTATGAAGAGAATAACTCGGATACAATAAAAGCAACTGACAAACAAACACCAACGAAAAATCAATTGCCTATTGTGAAAACTCCGCGTAGAGTACAGTTAATTACTATTTCGAGTCCTAAAAATTCTAAAAAGGAGCAGTAAATAAAACGAAATAAAAAGACGATTAATATGACGAAAACATATGTGACTCGATCTGAAGAAAGGGACCTTAACAGCATTTGAAATTAGGTTATGTTTACTGACAGTTTTAACTTAATTAATCCTTTCCTTTTAATAATATTAAGTTAAAACTGTCAGCAAACATAACCTAATTTCAAATGCTGTTAAGGTCCCTTTCTTCAGATTGCGTCACATATTTCTTTTTGTTTTTCAAAAAAAATTGGAATTTCTTTGCTTTACTTTTTTTCCGAAATCTCGATTTTGAAATTTTATGTAAATTGTGTTTGGGAAAGTTGCGAATTTCGAAGTTTCTATTCGAAAAATATCAAAACATTTTTAGGGATCCTTTGATTGTAAAAAGTAGATCGTACAGAAATTTGTGTTTTATCGTAGGCTAATATTTTTATACTCCACTTTATAACTATTTTTATAAGTTTTTATAACTGTGAACAAAATATTAAACTCGCTTTTAAACGTAATTATTTAACCATTTTCAGATTCAGTATTCTCGAAAACTTTTTTTTATTAATGAAATATAATGTTATATATTGGCGCATGTACATAGGACTCGTACTCTTTTTCACAATGTAAATATAATTATTCAAAATAAATTTCCTCTTTCATATTTACTATTCTTTTCAATCAATACCTAATCGTTTTTATTTACAATTTATAAGAAGGAACGAAAAAACAGCAATAGAAAAAAATCGCACAAGTGCGAGTTGAATTCGTCCTAAAGGAAAATTATATTCAATTTTTTCCATATTTTATATGTATAATATTTATATGTATTTTTTATGTTTTCATAACGATTTGTTTATTATTTTAAGAGTAAAACGTCGGAAAAAGTTTGCCTTATAGGTCACGTGACCACTTACGTCATTTTCCATCACATGCCCTTAAAAATATTTAAAATATATATTCTTAAACTACAGCTATAAGCATCGAAATATTTAATTAAAACAATAAAATTTTATTAAATAATAATACATTTACCCAGAAATGTTGTTTTAGTGTTAAAATAATAATTTTCATTTATTTTCTTTTTATTTTTAAACTTTTAAGGAGGTTCTATCGGTAGACGTATAACTAGTCAAATCAGCAACTATGTACTACAATTTGACTATATATATCATGTATATAATTAACCCTTTGCAGTATGGTGGGACGTTGAGCGTCCCACCTTTTTCTTAGATATTTTCTACATCTGCGTTCGATAACTAGTATACATCCAGTTATATAAAATAATGGAATTATTTTTAAGGTTTTCCAGTAAATTTCCGATTCCTAACTATGGTTATGAAATAAAATATTATTTTTAGTATCGAAGAAAGAAATATTGAAAATAGCAAAATTGGTCGATTTTCTAAATTTAATATTTTTTAATTATAATATACTTATTTCTTTCCAAAAATCTTAATTTTGGATGTTTAAAAAATTCGTACCTCAAAGAGTTAATGTTATTCCCTGTTAACATGTTTTAAAAAGCCAAAACTGTCAACTTTTTTGAAGAAAATGCTAATCAAATAATGATGCCTATAACCTATAAATGTATACACATTTGAAGAAATTAATTAATTTTAACTCTCACAGGTACCCATTGACACTTTTGTTAACAGATAGTTAATCATCATATGTGACTGATGGACATATGGTGAAATTTTGTCTTATTTTGTATTTTTGTGCAGAAAAAATTGTTGCGGCAACATCGCAATCGGTTATGTATTTAAATGTTAATTTAATCGAGCCTTTCAATTGTTAAACCAGTTTAATTGAAATCCAATTTTACAAAAGCCAATCATTTTCCGAAAAACGCAACGCTATTTATTTAATATTCAATTTTAAAGTAGTATTGCACTTCATTTAATATTTAAATTATTTCTCATTTTTATTTTATATTCACTTGCTTAGACCTTTTCATCTCATTATTTCTATCTTCTTCTAATTCATGCATCAATAATGAGCTGGAGAAAGATAAAAAACCAAAATGAAAAGGTTTAATACAGGCGCCAAAAAAATGTGCACTGTGTACGCAGCTTTACGTTTTTAAAAACTGCGGTTGAATCTTGAATAATCCGGCGCAGATGGCAGATTTTCTTCACTCGGCCCAAGGCCTGAATAGACGCCATTTTCCGGTTGTGAATAATTCTACGAAAAGTCTGTGATCGTTTTTTCATCGAACAATGTGAGTATAGAATAATTAAATTTTGTCATATTAGGTGTACAAAAGTATTTTGAACATTGATTTAAACAAATTCAGCAACTGAAATAAAAATAACTGAAACCTATCGTTTTAGAATTGAATTCAAAATAAACTGCTTTCTTTGTTTTTAATTCTTCAGGTCTAGACTCGTTTGATAATTTGCTTAATACACTATTTGTACATTTTGCATATTTTTCTTGGCTAATTGCATTGTCAGATTTTTGTTATGTTTTGAGTGATTTTAGCGTTTAGTTTAATGTAATTTTTCTATCAAAAAATCAGACTTGGAAAATTGACATTTTGTACTCATCACAAGTCATCACATAAATTTGGTACAGAAATATGCGCTTTTTCGGTTGGGACAAAAATTTGTTGGTTGAATAAATATGGGTTGGTGTGATTTTTAGAAATAATTATAGTCGTAATGATTATTATAATCGTATGTTTTGTACTTTTTGAAGCTATTTTTATAGAGTTTAACTGAAACAGAAATTAAAAATAGGTACGAAGTTCCCATGTAACTTTTTTGTTTTTGTTTAAATAGTGTCGTACGACTGTTTAAACAGAAAAACTGTTTACAATAATTACAAATACGTAAACGAAGGCAAAACTATATGAGATTTAATAAGTCATTAAAATTTAAGAATAAAAATAAAATTACGGGTAAATGCAACTTACAGTAAATTAATACTTGAGTATAACTGATTTTAACCAGGAAAAGGTATAATAACAAGTTTATAAATTTTGTGACTAAAATTTAGTGGTAGATTTTATTATTCGTTGTATCGTTGATTTTTCTTGTTACTTTTTAAGCTTTTTAACCACATGACCTTTAATAAAATAAAGACAATGAAAATTAGTATTTTAATTACAATTTTAGAGCTTTTTTGAAAATTATTAATTCTGTTCAACATTGAAGTATTAATTAAAATGAATACCATAAATTAATTTTGCTTAATAATTTAAGACGTTAATTTAATACTTAAATTATATTAGTTTAAATATTTAATTAACTAAAATAATTCGAGAAGTATATTTATTTATTTTATGTTTGTTTATTTATTATATTTATTTATAAATAAATAAATTTATTGATAATAATTAGGTAATTTATTAAAACTTGAACTTTCGATTTTTTATTTCAAATTTATTCCTTCTATAATAATTATTAGTACTGTATGTTAAATATTTATAAATGAGATATATGTAAGGAATGATTAGTTTTGAATTTTACGTTTTTTTCATACGTGATTACATTATTAGAATACTTACAATAATGAGTGTTATTAATTTAAAAATTCTTTGTAATTTGAATTTAATTACTTTTATTTCTACATGACATTAGATTACTCAGTACTGTTTTAGTATTGTAATAAATAATTATTTTTATTTAAAATTTTTAATGTTTTGATTTATTGTAAATTATTATTATAGAATTAAACTTGATCAGCTTGATATAAATAAGTTTCTAGCAAATACGTAAATCATTCTATTTTTGTTCATTATTTGTATGTTATTCTCGTTTGTTATAAATTTTTAATTCTAGATTTTTACTTTGGTTTTTAGATCAATTAATTCAACATGCCAAAATCGAAGGAATTTGTTGACAGTGACGATAGCAGTGCCAGTGGAAGTTCGTCTGAGGTAATAATTTCATTTTTCAGTAATGTACACTTACAGGGTTCATGGAAATTAATTTTTTTATTTAATTTCTTTACTTTATGATGCTTATTGAGTTTTACCAAAATTTTATAATACTTTTTTTTATAGAAGAAAACTTCATAATACTTTAAAATATTTCAAAATACTTAAAATTTGATTAAAATATTTCAAACTACTTAAAACTACTTTAAAATACTTCAAAATTCTTTATATTACATCAAAAGACTTCAAAATATTTAAAGATACTTTAAAATAGTTCAAAGTATTTAAAAATATTAGCATTTTAAGTATTAAATAAACTATAAAAAGATTTCAAAGTATTAGTTTTTTAAAATAATTCAGAGTACTTCAAAACAATTAAAAATTCTTCAAAATATTAGAAAATACTTAAAACTACTCAAAACTACTTTAAAATACTTCAAAATACTTAAAATGTCTTTAAAATATTTCAAAATACTTCAGACTGCATCCAAATACTTCAAAATATTTAAAAATACTTTAAAATAGTTCAAAGTATTTAAAAATATTAGTATTTCAAGTATTAAATAAAGTATAAAAAGATTTTAAAATATTAGTTTTTTTAAATATTTCAAAAGTATTTAAAATATTTCAGAGTACTTCAAAATATTTAACAATACTTCAAAATATTAAAAAATACTAAAAAATACTTAAAAATGCTCTAATACATTAAAAAATATCTCAAATTTCTTTAAAATATTTCAGATTACTTAAATTGCTTTAAAATGTTTCCAAATACTTTTCAATACTTTAAAAAAATTTTAAATCCTTCAAAATATTTCAAAGTATTTAATTTAAAAATATTTAAAAACACTAAAATTCTTCAAAATAATGTAATATATACTTAAAATTACTTTAAAATAGTTTAAAAGCCTCAAAATATTTCAAAGGAACTAAAAATATTAGCATTAAGTTTTAAATGAATTATAAACACATTTTAAAACATTAGATTCTTTAAATATTTTAAAAGTATTTAAACACAGTACTTGAAAATATTTGAATTATTTTAAAATACTTCTAAATATTACAAAATACTTGAAAATATTTTTTTAAAAAAACACTTCAAATTACTTAAAATGGTTAAAAATTGAAAATAATGATCTTGAATAATTTAAATTCTTACAAAATATTGAAATGAATTTAATAATTAAAAATATATTAAAAAAACATCATGGAAATTTGGCTATTTTTCTCATGGATATCATGGAAACCTCGTGGAACTTTGTGATGAAAAATTTGTAGAAACCCTGCACTTGTTTAAATTACGTTTTTACATAATCATTTATTGATTCATCTAAATTATTTAATATATTCCTAGTAGCAACGATATTGTATTGCATTTACTTAAGAATAATATATAATATCTGTTTCCTTTGTCCAAGAAAGGAAACAAATTAGTGTTCAAATTTAGCTATAGTTTGTACTGTGTGCAAAAATGGAATTAATTAAGAATAATGCTTGATAAATAAAATGAATAATTCTAGACGGAGAAAAAGGGAAAGAAACGAATGAAGAAAGAAATGAAACAGGACGAGAGCAAGGAAGGATCTTCTGTCAAAAAATCAAAGAAAGATGAAGATGAACCTACATGGGAATTGGAAGACAAATGTCGTCTTACTTTTCGCAAATTCAAGGGAAAACATTACATCGATATTCGATCCTTTTACGATGATCCAAAAACCGGAAATTTGATGCCTTCAAAAAAAGGTGATGAATCACTTTCTAAATTCATTTTATTTTGGCATTTCATAGAGGAAGCAGTGTAATTTACACTCAAGCAAAAAGAAATGCAACTAAACTGTATCCAAAATTCATTTGTGTAGGAAGTGTTTGCAGTTTCAGAATTCATAAAAATCCCAGCTGATCCTTTTGAAAATAAAAAGAAACTATTGGTAAAGTATGTTCATTTCATGAAAATGTTGCTTCCTCATAGGGAAAACATTTTAAATACATAAAAAGGAGTATTGACATCTTTTCCATAAATTTTTGGAATTTTTTAAGAAAAAAAGTACTCAAAAATGTTTGTTTGCATATTTCTGAAAATCTTTGTGTCCGTTTCTATATTTTTGGGAGTCTAATAAACCTACAAAATTTCATTAAAATCGGCCAAAGCGATTTTAAATTGACGTAATTGTAGATTATTTGAAAGAAAGCTTGCAATTCATAGATAAGAACTATGTTTTGGAATATTGGTCCGAAGAAACTGTCGAATCAGTGCATCGTGAATTTTTAAAGTTCTTGGAAAAATATAAAATTAACTCGCTTGAGGTTGAATCTTATTCAGCTGGGATTTTTAAAGCAGTGGTAGAGTTTTCTTCTCGAAACATTTAATAGAATGTTTAAACATTCAGAAAAAATCAAAACACTTATTATAACATTTTAAAAATGTGAAAAAATATAAAAAGATCCTAAAAATGTAATTGTCATCTCTACCATGGAAATTTGTTTTTGTTTAATATGTTTACTCCGTGCTGTTTATTAAGTTTTACTAAAATTAATTTTTTTTTGCAGAAAAACCTTCAAAATATTTAAAGATACTTAAAATTTCTTTATAGTATTTCAAAATACTTAAAACTACTTTGAAATACTTTAGAATACTTAAAGATACTTAAATATCCTTAAAATTACTTCAAAATATTTCCAAATACTTCCTAAACGTTCAAAATATTTCCATATACTTCCCAATACTTCAAAATATTTTTAAAATTTTGTTTACAATACTTTAAAATATTTTTAAAAAAGCTTAAAAATACTTTAAAGGATTTCAAAGTATTTAAAGATACCTCAAAATACATAATTAAAAGTATTTATACATATTTTAATTTTTAAAAAATAGTTTTTCGTGTTAATTTTTTTATTCTAATGTTTTTGTTTTTTATTTTGCACATTTTTTGTTGTCGAAAATTGTCCTTATTTTATATTTTTCCCTCGAGTTGTTTTCATTTAAACTCAAAATTGATTCAAAATGTCCATTGATCTTTTACATTTTTAATTTTTATTCATTTACATTTTTAATTTCAATTTTTTGTTCAATCCTTTTAGTAAATTAACCATCTGATTCCACAAGTTTAATTCCACACTAAAACTCAATTTAAATGTGTATAAAATGAAATACGAATCAATATTTAATTTTTAAGTTTTTAAAATATTTAATCGAGTTTTCATCATTTTCTGATTTCAGGCATATCTCTAACTCCAAAACTGTGGCGAAATTTATTGAAAATCGCTCCAGAAGTTAGTGAAGTTGTCGATGATAGATGCTAGAAATGTTTATTCTAAGAATATGCGTTTATTTAAATAATTGAAAAAACTGAATGTATATATTTGTATTTAAACAGTAGAATCTAAAAGTTTTCTACTCAATGTATTTTTGTACACGTTCATGTTTTCATCGTATAATTAAGAATCTATAAAGCGCACTGTTCAATTTTCAGTTCAAGAGTTTCAATTTGTTAAAATTACTCCAGTGCTTAATATTTATGTAACTATCTGAAACTTTAAGATACGAAAATTCTCTACAAGTAGGTTTAATAAAAAGTTCAAGGAAATGTAATAAATTCAGTGTTTTATGAAATTTAATGAAAAATATAGTTACTACTGTCATGGTATAAAAGAATACAAAAAAATTATTTTAATAACCTTATCCTACTTTACAAATTTTCAACGTAGCTATATTTCAATTATTATACATTGTCAATCGTATTTATATCCTAAAATTCTAATCATCAAACGTATATTGATCATATTTATATCCTAATTAACACAAAAATACTTGCTCTTTTCTGAATAATGTTTATAAATCATGCTTCAATTCACAACAAGTAGAATTAAATAACTGTCGTCGAATTACTCTTTTTACAAATTTAAAGTCATTCTTAAACGAAAAACTGATTCTCTGACTTGACCTATATCAATTCACAGTCTATAAATCCTCGATTTAATGTAACTGAACATCGTACTTACAAACATAAAATACTGAAATAATAACATTTGTACATACAAAATAAGAAAAACAAAGTTTTTAAAGATGTTTTGAATCTAGCTGCAAAATGAATTAGAATTAGAGCACACAATTCTGCTTTTTACAGTTATTATTACCGAGATATTGGATTATTTTTTTAATGAAAAGAAAGAATGGAATTGGTAGTTATCGTGCAATTTTTCTTTTTTTAATAGGATCAATTTTTTTTAATGAAAAATAAACAGATTTTGTGCCGTTTCTGTTCTAGATTAAGGTTTAATAAATTAGATAAAATTCTAATGAAAATAATCTCGTTTGTCTTTCTTTTCTTTCATTTTCGGCGCAATTGTCCCAAAATTGTTCATGATTAATCAGGTCCGTGAAGAAAAGACAGAAGTTCTTCGACGTTCATTTTATCGAGAAGTTCTTTGTCGGGAGCAGCTAGTTTCGCTTTAACCTGAAAATATAAATTATTATTAATATTAAGCTCAATTAAAATATAAAACTGAAGAGGAATAATAATTTACATTAATACAAAAAATTGTAAATATATAATTTTATTTATTTAATTAAACAAATTATGATAAATATAATATAAATATAATAAAACTACAATATATAAATACAATTCTTTTTTTATAAATAAATTTCTAACTTAAAAATAATAATACAAACAAGTTCACCGACTGAGTAGCTCAGTTGGAAAATGCCTACGGCTTTGCGGTAGCGGATCAAGGGTTCGCGCCCGTTAGCCGTGGGTTTTTTCCGGTACGTGAGGCACTCTCAGAGTTCTCACTCTGAGGCACTCAGAGCGGGAGATTTGACGTTGAGGACTTGTTTGTGTGTTATTTCGAGACTTGGAAATCATACATCCAAGGCTCAACTGTCGATAAATCGGCTTTACTCAGTTTAGGTTTTCCGTAGTTTCCCTTAACTCTGGTTAGAAAGGGCCAGGTGAATACGAGTAATTCTAATTAAAGTCGGCTATGGACGCAAGTTAGGGGAATAAATGGGGACTTATGGAGAAGAATTGGGAGGGGTATAAAATATAAACAAGTTCAAGTATATATATAATAAATTCAATGTCTTATGCAATTTAATCAAAAATATTGTATAAAAGAATAAAAAAAAATGTTAAAAAAAAATAATATAAAAGAATATAAAACAATAACAATTATAATAAAATATACAAATTAAAGAAATAAGTTAGTATAAATAATATTGAATTCAACGCGCGCCAGAATGAAAATTATCTATTTATTTGAATTAAATTTGAAAAGAAACTCAAATTTAGAAGAAATATTGAATTTTAATTGTATTCGTTCTTTTTCTCGCTTAATTTTTTTGAAGTGAGTTCCATTAATTATAAATTATTTTAAGAACTTATGCTTCTTAAAAATTACATGAATCGCTTATAAATGTGTTCTTTTTATCAAAAAGAATTGCTTTTCTTTTAAAATTTGTTACTACTTGCTTTTCAAAAGAAACAAAAATATATTCAATTTTATTTTACTTTTTTAAAACCATTTACGATCTTGTTAACAAAAATTCGTTTTAAAGAATTGTTTTTACTTAAAGTGTAAAATGAAGATTTATTAATAATACGTGCACAAGCGACCAAGCAATCTTAGTTCTTTTTTTTCAAAGTCATCAACATTTATTTTTTTATGAATTAATACATTTTCTTCTTATATTCTTTCTATATATTATTTTTAGAGTACGAAATTTCTTTAAAGAATTTCATACATCTACCAATATTCTCCAGATATTCATACTTCATTTCAGTTTTATAACTTTTAATTTAACTTTCATTGAAATTATGAAAAAAATCAAATCCCAGCTTTTTGGTAAATAAAATTAAATCCTACTTTTTGGTTTACTTAGATTTAAATCCTATAGTTTTTTTTGGTTCAAATAAAACTGAATTTAACGAGAAAATTTAAAAATTAAATACTATTAGTTTGCAAAACATTCTAGAAGAATTAAAATACTATTTTACAAAAAAGTTAAATAAAGTACAAGAACTTTTTTAGCCAACTAAATAATATGATCATAAAGTAAATCAACTTCTAATCAATAATGTAATAATAAATTCTTTTACCATAATAATAATGTAATCAATTTTTGAAAATAAAAAAAATTCTATAAATGATTCGAACATTTAATGAAATTAAATTAGAATTACTTTCAGTTGAATTCAGTTTGATTTAAACCAAAAAATTGGAAATTAGTTTTATTTATAACCTACATGAAAATTAAACGAAAAATAATAAAATTAAAAAGATTTGATATTTGTGTGACATAAGTAAATTTTTTTGAATAAGTTTGTACTTGAAGAATAAAATGTAAAAAGTTTAAAAGAAATACGAGAAAAAAATTTATTAATTCAGGATACAATTTTTGATTCCTTAAAAAGAAAAATCGAGATCTAAGATGACATACGGCATACGGATTTGGGCGCGAATTTTTAGTACACTGCATCAGTTGTTTACTTCTTAAATAAAAATAAATGTTTGAAAGAAATTTTCGTTAACGAAAAGTTTGTATTCTTATTTTATACTTTTGCTTCCTCATAGGGATGAAGCACTGTTTTTTGTTTTATATTATATTTATATAATATTTTTGTTAAAAAGTAGTAACTTCTTTTAAAATAAAAACAAAAAGAACACATTTCAGGGATCACATCAGTCATTCCTTCTTTCAATTTTAAGTGCAAAAGGGGATTTTTAATTTTTTAAAAAAGGGGACTTTCTTTCATAAAAAAATAATTTTGGAAGCAAGAAAAAAAAGGATTACATTTTAATATTTCAAACTTATTTGTACAAAAATTCATGTTTTCCCAGAACACTCTACAATAAAGTATAAGTTAATTTTTTCGAGGTTTTTAAAAAAATATTACATATAATATTATTTAAGTTTATTATACTGTATAATGAATATATACAATATTATGTGTTCTAATAAGCATTTAAAAATTAAAAAAAGTTCATTTTTTGCTTTTAATTTAAAAAAATTGATTTTCTTTCATTCCACGAGTTTTCCATGATTTCCACGAGAAATAATGAATTTTTCAATATTTTGTAAGAATATGAATTACTTTTGAAATAATGAAAGTTTTTTTAATGCTCTAATAAGCATATTGCAAAAATAATTTTCTATAGAATTTAAATTACTAAAGGTCAATATTTTTAAGTTTAAAAAAACTATTTTGACTTTTGAAGTATTTATAAATATTTTGAAGTATTTTAAAGTAATGAAAAGGATTTTGAAGTATCTTAAGATAATATTAAGTATATTTAAATAATTTGAAGTATTGCAAAGTATATGGAAATATTTTTAAGTATTTTGAAGTAGTTCGAAATATTTTAAATTAGTTTTAAATATTTTGACATAACTTCAAGTCATTTTAAGTGTTTTTAAATAAACATGAATTACTTTAAAATATTTTGAAACATTGGGAAGCATTAGGAAATATTTAAAGTATTTTTATGTATTTTGAAGTAGTCTGACACATTTTAAAGCAGTTTTAAGTATTTTGAAATATTTCAAATACTACTTTTAAGTATTTTCAGATATTTTGAAGTATTTTAAAATATTCTTAAGTATTGTAAGTGTTGGGGAATATTTAAAAGTAATTTTAAGTATTTTAAGATATTTTGAAATGTTGGGAAGTATTTGGAAATATTTTAAAATCATTTTAAGTATTTTTAATATTCTGAAGTATTGGGAAGTATTTGTAAATATTTTGAAGTAATTTTAAGTATTTTGCTTCCTCATAGGGAATTGCTTCCTCATAGGGAAGCATTGTTTTCGGTCCGATTATCGATTTTCCAAAAATAGTCTAAATCAACTCAATTTCATCCAAAAAGCATAAATACGA
>WNHD01004107.1:0-11635 GCA_011057455.1 Ganaspis sp. Gsp50
CTTCAAAATATTATCGAAATTTTTTTCTGACAAAAAATTATTCTTTGACCAAAATTTTGTAAATTCAATAAAATTGTAATGTTTATTATTTTTTTTTTTTTTAATAAACAAAATTGGAAATACTAACTTTTCAAGATCGAAAGACTGTGATATTAGGTTAATTTTCAGAATATTGATTACAATGGATGTTTTTAAAGGAAAAATAATTACTCGTAGGTTTTATCAACATGCAACCGTCAACCACGTCTGTTATCTGCTTCTCATGGCGTGAGATCGAGGCCTCCAGAGGAAGAAATAAAATCTTCCTCAAAGACGGAGATGATTCCACTTTTGAGTCCGACTATGGAATCGGAAATGCTCCAGGAATCTTGGACGACACAGAAAATCAAATCCAACAATTTTATAAACAGTATGGAGAACAACCAGAGTTTTACAGTTTGGGAGGAGAACTTTCAGGATCTCAGTGGATGGTGCATGGACCAGTTCCCAGAACAATACGATTTTCCTATAGGTGAAGCGATCAATTGCAAACTGCCCGGTAAATAAAGTTTATTAATTTTCCAATAAATAGCTAGTCACTATCATTTTTCTTACAAAAGGCCTAATATTGCCGAGTGTCACTGGCGTCCCTACCCCCACCATGTCTACCGTTTGGTATCGTGGGTCTCTCGAGCTATTCCGTCCGCCGTGCTTGCCACCCACAGATCAGCTTTAAAGCTGTTTAATAGAGTTTAATTAATAGAAAAAAACAATTTTAAAATGATTAATTTGTAAAAATTCTTATAGCTTTGTCTAATTTGCAGACATGAGCTATGAAAATGATGTCTCAACATTGGAAGGTGTACCCGAAGGGTTTACAATTGTTTACGACGAGAAGACAAATAGAGACGAGGATATTTTGAATATCGCAGATCTTTCAAGTCTACAATCAGTGGTCAAGTTCGAAAGATCTGAACCCAGTTGCACCTTAGCCAACAATCCGGATGCTTGGCGAAACGTAACCACTGCAAATACCATCGACATAACCTCAAACTACCCAGCACCTTTGGTCTCACCCCCGAGGCCCAAAAATCCCGCTCTGAAAGTGCAAATACCACCTCAAGAAGCTACAGAAGACAAAATTCTAGATTCTCTCGAACCTGTTGTGCTCTCAACCTTCACCGCCTACGAGCCCGAATCTTTCGATTTGCTCTCCTACCTTTGTGACGTAAGTCAACTATTATTTATTCCATACATTTGTTTATTCTACGCTTTGCACCTTTTCAATCTGAATTATCGAAAATTCGCTGATTTTCATCGAAGGTAAGGCGACAAATATACTCTAGTGGAATTTTAAAGACAATGATTATATGCGAATAATAGAGAGCCGTGCACTGTGACCATTTTTTGACATTGGACAGCACCTGACGTGTCCAAAGATGTCGTAAATTTACCGTGGCGTACTGCTCTCTACTATTCCAGTACTGTACTATTCGCATAATCATAGCCTCTAAAATTTCGCTTTAATTGTCCATAAAAAGAGATTATAAAATAATGAGCAAATTGTCCATAAAAAGAGATTATAAAATAATGTGCAAATTATGTTATAAAACATATTTAATCATTGTAAATAACTGGACAAGAAAGAATTTGTCAAGTTTACATAGACGCGTAGACAAACTAACACACTGATGTCTACGATAGAATTATTCGTAATATAAATGAGCAAAACGAAACAAATTAAAAAGTACATAACCTAGAAGTTGTCATTTTGGATTCTTTCAGTTATTCCCAACGACATTGTGCCAAAAAAATCTTTATTAATAGTTTTTAGATAACACAAATACTTTTATTAATAAAAAACAATGTGTCGCAAAATACATGAAGAAATGGATTTTAGAAAAGAATTTAGAAATATTACACAGAGTTGTAAGCACTTTTAACACTCGTTTCTTTGTTTCTCAGCCAAACTGAGAAACACGTCATCAACACAATATCACAGCTGACAAGTACTACGTAAACCAAACTGCATATACTGAACTTAGCTTTTAAATATTGATATATATATAATTATATAAAAGTAATATTCATATCTCATGTTCCGAAAATTTGTACTTGTCGAGGATTAAAGATTCATCAATTTACGAAATATCCTGTTTATATATTTATTTTATATTATATTTATAGTGGAAAATATAGTTTGGATTACGTGGCATTGGTCAGCTGTGCCTGGCAGAGTTCGGGACGTAATAATCAGGTAATTTACGCTAGTTGTTTACGTACATGACGTGTCTCTCTCCAACCCTGGTGTCTGGGCGTCGTCGATGGTCGTTTACAATTTCGTGTAAAATTTCTAAACTCTTTTCAGCAATCTGTATTTTTTTATATATTTTGCGACGCATTGTTTTTATTAATAAAAGTTATGTATTTGTGTCATCTAAAAATTATTAATAAAGATTTTCTTGGCATATTGTCGTTTGGGAATAACTGAAAAAACCACAAATGACAACTTCTAGGTTATGCAGTTTTTAATTTGTTTCGTATTGCTATCATATATTAGAAATAATTCTATAATAGACATCAGTGTATTAAACTACAAAAATAATTTATTTACGCCCATGTATATTTGCCAAATTTTGTATTACTTCGCAGTTATTTCCAATGTTATCAAATATTTTCTTACAGCATATATTTTCTACATCTATTTTGCAATTTCTCTTTATAATTTTTCATAAATAAATAAGTTTTAATTAAACATGTTGCTTAAAAATGGTAGAAGAAGTTTAATACGAAAAGTGAGCCGGTAACTTAAATCAGCGTTGGGTTTCGTGTAACATAACCTAAAAACCAACCTCTGATTTAAAATAGAGGCTTACTGATTCAGATAGAAAGAATATTTTGGAAGCAGTTTTTGAAAATAAAATCCCACTTGCAGGACGAAATGGCGACACCTTCTGCAAGCACAGCATCAACATCGCAAGAAGTTGAAAAGGAGACGAAAAACGAAAAGACCATTTCGCCAGTAATTAAGCGCGAAGAAAGGAGATCAAGAAGAAGAACGGAATCAGTTAATCAAAGGGTCGAACTCCGGGAATCTAACAGAATCTCTTCTTCCTCGTTTTCACCATCCTCTTCCTCTTCCACGTCTTCGGTTTATTTAGAACAAAACCCTAAAGTACGAAAAAAAGGCGGGAAATCAAAAACCACGAAAGTAGTGAAAGACTTTTACAAAGAAAAACGAAGAGGTCCAAAGAGAAAATTGGAAAGTGAGTCAGAAGATGAAGACTTCTCTGATAGCAACAGCTACAGGGAATCGCGGGAGAAAAATAACGAGGCCTCAAGAAAGTCTCGAATGAACAAAAAAGTTAAGGAGGTGGAAATGACGAAACGAGCGGTTCAACTCGAAAAAGACAACAAAGTATTGAAAATGAAAGTCGAGGAATTGGAGAAATTAGTGACGTCCATGCGCATGGCTTTGCTGCAATCTGCACTGAAACGCGAACGTTAAAAGAATTTATCAAAAAAAAAGTTGTCTAGTTGTTTTTTTTTTAAATTTGTTTATGTATTCAGTAAATTATTTTATTTCTGTAAATTATTTGAATTCAGTAAATTGTTTTTATTCTGTAAATTATTTGAATTCAGTAAATTGTTTTTATTTTGCAAATTATTTGAATTCAGTAAATTGTTTTTATTCTGTAAATTATTCGAGAACGAATGTAGGACGTTTATGGATTTTTATTTAAAAAATACCAAGTTTGTTTTTGAATTTCGCGCTACTAGCGAGGGAGAGTCTTCTGATGAAATTTGGCGGGACGCGTGGCGTCCTCCCCACCCGTTGCTACACTACACGCTATTTTCTTGAGAGAAAACTTCACAGCGAGAATATTAAGTTTTGAAAAACTTAAAAAAATGACTGTATATCATTTTTCAATATGCGCTGGGTCAAAAAAAGTTTAGAGTTAGTTATGACATATTAAAATTTGTATTACATGTATCGTAACATTTGCATGATAGTTTATTTTGTTACTTAGACGTAGACATTCATACGCTACTTCTAAAGTTTATGGAATATCATTAAAAAAAAATTTATAAAAATCTAAATTTTAATTTGAGAAAAATTTAGAATTTGTAAAAAAAAGTTGAAAACAAATCCAATAAATTATATATATTTTAAAAAATTATTGGAGTTTGTTACAAATGGGAAAGGAATGAATACTATTTTCAGAAAAAAAACTCAGAGAATGTATAAAAAATATTTTAATAAAAAAAAGTGTTTAGTCGTTTGTTGAAGAAGATAATAAAAAATCGAAAATAGTTTATTCCAAAAATATGTTAATTAAAAGTAATTTATTCGAAAAATATTTTTATCGAGAATATTATCTAATAAATAAAAAATAATATATAATAAATAAATATTATATATTGAACCGCAAGAAATGTTTATTTAAAATATTTAACGATTTGAAACTACTTTTAAACAAGAACTATTTAAAAATAATATTTAAAAAACTATTTTTCGAAAAATATAAGAGTTAAAAGAATAGAAAAACATCCATAAACGAGAAGTATTTATATTATCTTATATAATGGACATATTTTACTCGAAAAAAATGGAAATATATACATATATATTTTTGCTCTATCAGTTGAGTTTGAACGTTACTTCTACGTATATTTTTGAAAATTGTTAAATTATCACATTTGTCAGTTCTTCTTGAAATAAAGATGTAAAACTAGAAATAATCAAATCCGTCACTTTCACAAGTCTTTTTTTGTTTAATTATTTTTTTAATATTTTTCTTTAATTTATTCTTTTTTTTTCTTGTCATTTTCGCTTTTCGATTTTTTTTTAAATTTTGTATAACATGAATTTTTTTATAAATATTGCAACGTATGATATTTGATAAATAACTTATACAATAATTTTTCACCTTAGACAAAAGTTCGAAAAGAATGAAAAAATGTGATTATTTTCTGTGATCGTTATATTTTGTTATTTGAGCGTTACCACAGAGAAAAAGTGACGTTTAGACTAGAATTATTTTTTTATACATTATAATGAAACTGAAACTTTAATTTATGATTTTCACAAGTAATGATAATAGTACGTACTTAATATGTTAAAAAATGTACGTAATTATTTAAAGTGAGGTGTTTGCTGCGATTTTTTAAATGGAGAAATCGGTTTGGTCAAGTATATTTTATTAAGAAAATGACCAAACCGAATGCAGGAATAAACAAATGTTTTTCCTGCCAAGCGTACTTTTAAGAATAGCTTTTGTCGGTATTTGAAAAAATTGATGCTATCACGTATGTAGATTGATAATTATATAGAAACACATATTTTTATACGAATCCCCCAGGTTAGGGAATTGAAGCAACTATTTTTATGAAAGATATATTAAAACACAAGCATGCTATGTCGCAAAACTTATTTACAGTAAAAATTGATACTGCAGTTTGCGAAAATATATTTTATTCGTCTATTGTCAAGCTTATCTTTTTCTGACACTTATTATCACGCATTTTGTGAAATAAATTTATTTGGAACAAGGAAGATTGTGTATTTATTCTCACTTTCATCTAAATGTTTTTTAGCTGCAGAAGAATATCCATTGGAGACGTGCATATTTATAAACCACGCCCTTTATAGGCGCATCAACTTAAAAATCAAATTTTCTAAGTGTGACACACTTTAGAGGTGTGGTAAGTTTACGCCCTTTGAAGCGTAGTAAATTATAAACCACGTCCTTTGGAGGCGTGGTAAGTCATAAACCACACCCTTTAGAGGCGTGCTTGTTTGTAAACCACTCTCATTATAGGCTACACCAGGCTATATGAACTACACCACGTTCATTAAAGGCGTGGTTTCTATAAACCACACCTACTGTAGATAATTAGAATACCCATTGGAAGCGTGCATATTTATAAACCACGCCCCTTGTAGGCGTGGCATCTTAAACACCACTCATTCTAAAGGTGTTTTTACATCACCGCACACTTCGCAGACGTGGTAAATTATAAACCACGCCCTTTATAGGCGTAACGAATTATAAACCACTCCCATTAAAAGCATAGTTACTTAAAAATCACTCCTTTTAAAGGTGGGGTTACATATACACTACGTCCATTAGAGGCGTGGCATTGTATAAACCGCACCCATTAGAGGTGTACTTATTTATAAACCACGATCTTTATCCACTTTATCTTTATCTTTATGCCACTTATAATGCATTTTCTACTAATCACGCCCCTTCGAAGGCGTGGTAACTTATAAATCACGCCCATTAGGGGCGTGGTTACTTATAAAATACAAAAAGCTCTACGCAAATGTCTCTTTACAAGGATTTCAGGTAAGAAAATAAAAACATTGGAATTTAATAATTTACTTGGAAAACATACAACAAGATTTGGTTTAAGCGCGTGACCAAAGGCACACAATCTTACATTTCTCCATAGTTAGTGTATATTATATTACAATAATTTACAAAAATGAATCGTAGATACTCTATAAATATGAAACGACGCGCATTGTATTAAATCGATCGATGTACAAAGCGTGTAATACGAATGTCGGTTAATTAGATTTTAATTAATTTTTTTTACACGAGATACGTTCGTTTATATGAAAACTGCTTTAGTAATACTCTTATATTTTCATAATTTTTTTCACAATAAAAACGCAACACTTTCCATAAAACATCTTCACTTAAAATTCTACACACTGACAAAACTTCAACAATATTTCGTAGGATTGAAAATCTTTTAAAATTTAAACGGGGTTCAACTGAAAACTACTGGATCAACAGTTTTAAACTTTAATAAAATTTGAAAATTTCTAATCTTGTGCACAGTCATTTTTACTTGAAAAATGATATTTCGATTGATTTGTAAAATATCGTGATTGTATGATAAATACAGATTGTAATGTATAATAAATATATAGATTGTAATATGTAATAAATATTGTAATTTGATGTAACATGTTATAATATTAAATACTATATGCAAGAAAATTGTTAAACAATATTTTCGTTGAGATAATAGTCAATTGTGGATGTAAAACATTCGACAAAATAAGGAAATTTTTTCTTTAAATTATTAAAAAGTAGTATAATAATAATAATAATTATTATTATTAATTATTTATTAATAATCATTAATAATAATAATAATAATCATTAATAATAATAATAATAATAATCATTAATAATAATAATGATAATAATAATAATGATAAATTAAATTTATTTATCTCCTAAAGTTCTTTTAAAAATAATCTAAGAGAAAACATTATTAATACAATAAATATACATTTAACAAAAATTAAAAACACAATAATTACAGCCGTAACTAGAGCAAGTTGACTGAGCAATGTTTTAAAGCACCTCTACTCAACGCGAGCCGACCCAAAGTGAGAGAAAATCTAAAATCTTAATCGCAACACTTAAATTTCAACACATAAATATAAAGATGTATTTTTGTTTAATTGACAGAAACAATAATATTTCAATAACTTACTCTTTTTGGCAAAAATATTTTTATAAATTAAAAATCAAAATTTGAGCTACAATATTCTCTTACAAATTTAATCTAGTTCACTTTAAAACAAAAAAATTGAAAATCGGTTCACAATTACACGTCTTACGTGGTTCTGAATCTTGTACTTCCTCCCACTCCGGCGACAGATTTTCCCCCACTCTGTTGTGGCGGCCCAACACAAACCGTGACTACCATTAACGCTCTGGCAGAGTCGTATCTACAAATTTTAGCACCCAGAGCAAGATTTCTTTTTTAAAATTGCATGTAGTGAAAAAATAATGAATTAATAATAAAGAATATAATTAATAATAGAACAATAATGTAATTAATAACGAAACATTAATAATATAATAAATAATAAAACATTAATAATATAATTAATAAGAATACAAAAATAATAAATTTGAATAAATAATGAAATAAACAAGAAGTTTACAATTGTAGTAAATAATTTAAATAAATGATTTTTATATTGTGGAGAGACACTCACAACATGCACACAATTCTCAATTAAATCAAGAGCACCATGGTATATACATTATTGTTTTATAATAAATAGTTTATAAAAACTTGTGGTGAGGGTGAAAAAGTCGCAGCGCATATTAACGAACGTAGTTCGCTACGCATATTCGGCAGTACGAATTTTTACATCTATTTCTCATTATTTATTTTCGGACTATAGCTTAACTTCGGCTCTCAGCCTTCAAGAAAGCACTTAAAAGTGCTTTCAGGACGCCGGCGTCCTTAAGGTACTCTTTAATTTCAATATCTAGAAATCATCGCTGTTTTCTATTAAATAGTAAAATGTCGCGATATATATTTTTTAAATTTCCTAGTTTCTCGCACAGGAAAAAAGTACATCGCATATTGTTTAGAATCCGGAATTTCTTATTTTTATGCACATCCAAGAAAAAGGAAGAGTTATAAATGTCTCTGAGCGGTGGGGAAGAATTCAGTAGTTACGGATGTTCAGGTGCGACTGACCTTGGGCCAATCGGAATCAAGACGCCCCACCGCTCCGCCTCATTCTCACTCCCGCGCCATCCTCACGCGTCTAGATATAAATTTGGCGCTCCCGTGAGTCAAAAGGCAGACTACACAGCGCAGTCTCACCGTAAACATCTCTTTCTTTTAAACTTTACCATCGTTATAAAATATCTGCTTTTAAAAACAAGTAATTCCGGATTTAAACTTCCATGCGTCAAGTTGTACGTATTCTTGGGAAACGTGAATTCGATTACATTTAAGGGTTACAGAAAACTTGATTCTCCTTATACAGAATTCGATTCTTAAATATAGCGAATTTTATTTACAAAGGAAGATGTAGTTAAAGTGAAGATTCAAGTTTTTCTAATCATTGTCATTGTTTGGTAATATCTTTAAGAAATTTTGGTTTAGATGGTGTCGCTTTGTAACGATTATATAATGGTTATAAAACATTCATATACAGCGGTTATATAGCAGTTAATATTGTAGCTAAGTGTTTCTTGAACTTATAACCGTTATATAGCAGTAATATAGCAATTATATAGCAGCTATTTTATAGCTCTATATTACCCTTATATCGAAATTTATATAAGTTTTATTTATAGAAATCATTTATATACACTGTTAGAAAAATCTTTCTTAATTTATTCTTGTTTATTTATATGTAGCAAGTTGCTTTCTGCTTGAATAAAAACCTTGCAATAATCGAAAAAATTTTAAATCAAGAATATAAAATATTGAAGATTTTTTATTAAGGATGTTTGATAATTGAAAACCTCAAGTTAAAAAAGTTTCTTTTTGTTACTACCTTTTGCTTATAATTAATTATGTTAATGGTAATTATTCTTGTAAATTAAATTCTCCAAAAAAGAAGAAATTCAATCAAATTGTAAACTAATTATAATTAATGATTCTGATTGCGTAGATTTAAAAAAACCATACGATGAAAGTATATTGTAATTAAATTTCAGTGGAATTATAAAATAATTGCGTCTCGAATTATTATCAAAGTGAAGATCATTCAAACATCCGTTGAATAAAAAATTCCAGTCTTTAATTATTTTTCTATCCAAACTAAAAATTGAGAATAAAACGTTTTCGGCATTTTTAGAATCGGTACTCATTTTCAGACCACATAAGCTCTTGTCTCATTTTAGATTTTAAAAAAATTTCAAAATTCTTTAAGAATTTTAAATACTTGAATTACAAAAGACGCTCAAAGTACTTGAAAAACGATTTGATTATTTTTGCAAATATTTAAAAAATTTTAAATAATAAAATCGTCTTGAAAATTGGTGAATATTTTTGAAAAATATTTTTAAAGTTCTGAATTTAATAGCAGTCTTGGTGAATTTTGGCTAAATTGTAAAGAATAAAAAAGTTGCTACTTAGGAAAAGCGAAAATTGAGCCTGAGATGGTAGCAGGGCAATAAGAGTAAAAAGACGACTAATTTGAGATTTGCTTCAAAGTTCGCGGCAAGACCACATTGGTCACGAATTTCACTTTCATTTCGATGACTTCGTACACAAGATTGAGGTCTTCTTCGCTTTAAAGTACTGTTCACTGCCTTCATGCAAGCCAATGACATAATTGAACTTTCCTCAATGGTCTCACTGTGTATTATTTTAAAATTATTTTCTTCTGTCTCTGGACATGTAGTGTCTATCACGAGCATTAACATGTTACTCAACTCCACAGGCTGAATAACATAAGGCCTCGAACACTTGTCAGAATCCACATCGTAGTCCTTCGTGTGGGTGTGATTCAAAAGGTAGAGATCAACCTGTTGATTAATTTGAATTAACAATTTGAATCTTTATTATTTAGTAGCGAAATAATTTACATTTCAGTCTACATTTATGTAGACTTTGGATAGTTTCATTTGCCTAAGCATCGGGAATTTCAGGTCGTAAACTTCACGATTATCCTAAAATTGTTGAATTTAAAACTTGTAATGATGTGAGTAAACACTCCCACCATTGAACATAGGTTTACGTACTTGATGGCGGCAAGTACGCGTAGATACCCTTTTCTGTCGCTCCCCACCCTTTCTACTTGTGCTGAGAAGTGGTGGCCGTGTATTATATTCGACGGCCACTGTCGAATTCGGCAGTCTTCTAGGAACCAAGACTCGAGGAGCACCTCGGTCTTGAATCTAGACGCTCAGGTAAGCACTTACCTCTACAGGCGCACCTGTGAGGTAATGACCGCATTTACACCAGGCCTCACTCACATCGGCTCGAGGCGGGAGTCAAGCCGAAGAGTGGGGCGAGCGAGCGAGAGGTAACGGCTGCTTTCTCTCTCGCTCTCATATCCCCGCTCTACTCTTGGGATTGACCCCCCCCTCGAGCCGGTGTGAGTGAGGCCTGATGTAAATGCGCTGTGTGAGGTAATGCCGGTCAGGAATGGAGACGTGTGTGGGGCTCCCATCACGCCACTGCAGTGACCAAGAGCAGCCTAGCTTAGCTAGGAAAACCAAGTGGGATACTCGTGGCTTGAGTAAAGGGGCCCCTCTCTTCTTCCACGAGTACTGGAGTCGGAACCATTTGGTGAAGGTTCCCCTAGTCGCTCATCGAAATAGTGGTGGGGCACCTCCCTATTTCGACGAGAGCTCTAGAGCTACGAGTGTATGTGGGCGCTCCCGCTACACACCGAAGCGTGCTCTGGCCTAGGATAACCCCACCTCCGCGCTAGTGATTCAGAGGGAGCACCTGATGAATCTCTACCCGGAGAAATATCACAGTTCTCCCCTCGGAGGGGATTACTGCTTAGAGGGGTAGGGAGAGTGACGTCGTTCCATTAGGTTAGAATCTAAAACTTAAGAGAAATTAATAAAGACAGATTCAGAGCTAGCTAGAAAATTAAAATGTATGTTCGTAATTACAGATAGCAGTAGAACTAAGATAGACCTCGTCTACGCGAACTATTTCTGCGCTCTAGGCCTCAGCCAACATCAGATCGAGTCATTATTTCTAAATTATGTAATATTTTCGTATTCTTCTTAGAATATATTTTTATACTTTCTTATTCATTAATTCTTGAGTTATCACTGACTTCACCTTTCCAGTAATTCTAAGTTAAATCTAGACAACAATAAATTAGAATAAATGTCAGTCAGCAGACTTA
>WNHD01004108.1:0-11634 GCA_011057455.1 Ganaspis sp. Gsp50
CTTTCTTTATGGAAAGGGCTCTGGGGTCGGGCATAAGCAGCATTCATGGGGGGCGTAAAGGGATTACCCAGGCGTCGCAAGGTCCTTTAGCGGCCTTACCCCTTCTCATTAATAATAATTCCCTTATGGAGATTTTTATAGCGAAGAATTGTTGTTACGAAATTCTTATTAAGGTCATTTGAGTGCCCTAAAGTTTTATAAAAAAATTCTTTAAATATATTTTTTTGGTGTATGATACTTCTAGCATTATTAGCTAGCAGTACCATGCGTGTTTTTTTAAATTACAAAACCCTAAATTTTTGCATGGGGTACTAAATTAGCCCTAAATTATCTCTAAATTTAGGCACATAAGAAAACTTGTTTGGTGAAAGTGACACTTGCAGTTTTACCCAGGAAGAAAAGAAATATTGATGAATTTGTTAGTGAATCGTAAATTTTAAGAATCCGAATTCACGATTTACGTTTTTAATTGTTGTGAATAGCAATTGGTCTTAATCGATGATATTTATGTTTCATTGTATTGATGAGAAATGTACTAAATCTTTTTTGATAATTATAAACCGGATTCAAAATTTTGAGGATTAGGTTGTCAAAAACAACAAATCGGAAACTTTCAATTCAAGCCACTCAAAAAAGTTTGCAATCGGAAGTTTTCGATTTATTGTTTTTGACAATCTAAACCTAAAAATTTTGAATCCGATATAATTGTCATAATTGTCAAAAAAAGTTCAGTAAATTTATAATCAATAGGATATCACACAGATTTTAAAAAAATGGTTAAATATAGTAATCGGTGACGAGCACTGGTGCTTCCTTTAGATATAAATCTGTAGAATCTAAATCAGTAGTTAAATTAAATATAAAATTTTATCTAGAGTGTTTCCGACATAAAAGAGAAAAGAAAAAGTATTTTTAAAAATACTATAAATTAATATTGTGAAGAAAATGTTGGACTGAAAAGTCATATCGGTTGATATAATTTAGTAAATTTCATTATTCATGAATTATCCAAGTAGATTCAACAAAGCTGGATTCAACATTTCTCTTGAAGCAGATTTACGCTTGTCTTGCTTGTCACTTGAAGTTAAGCTATTACATTACATGCACTTCACTCAAAATCATCTACTTTTGTATGCTAATTTCTTCACAAACGCTTAAGGCTTTCCCTTATTATGATTTTCGTATGTATTACGCAATAATTTACATAAATGAAAACTGAGTGTACATTTGCACCACAAAAAGACTGCAACTTAAATCAGAATGTGAAAAGCACATTTGACAACATTTAACAATAAACTTGTCTTTATTAAACACTTACAAATAAATTATTTTTCTTTTTGAGAAATAAATTATGAGGAGAAAAAGTTGCATTAATGCACATTATTAGTATGCTTTTATAATTTCTTGCAAATATAATCTATTTATAAAAATCATTCAGAAACTGATTGATTTCTGATCTACATGTGTAAAACTTGAGCTGATCTAAAAATAAGAATTTTTTATATAAAGGAAATGGAATCAAGTGGAATAATCTGAAGATCAATTGCTTGTTAGATAAGCATGAGAAATAAAAAAATACTTCAATTAAATCTGTTGATGCAAGTAGTAGAAGTGTCTCCTTCAGTGTTTTATTCTTCATTGTAATTACTTAATACTAAAATTTAATATCAAATAGAGATCACATCATATGAAACATATTTACACGGGTATCAAAAAATAGTTACTATTCAATAGAATCTCATTTTCTGGTAAATTGCTTATGCAGAAATAATTTACAAACTTCTTGTTCTTGAAAAGAAAATAGTTTATATCGATTTGAAGAAATCATTATATTCTTATTGTCTTAGTGTATTTTTAAAATAAAGATGAACTGAACAAAAGATTACTGGAAGCAAGTTTTAAATAACGAATCTCATGTTTCTATTGTGATGAAATTAACTTGTGAACAATTTATGTACAAGAAGATAAAGTAATTGATGGAAAATTAAAAAATCCTTTTGTGTCGTAATGTATAACTACTATTAGGATGACAAACAAAAAAGGAGCATTGAGAAAGAAGTACTTGAATAAACGTGACTATAAAATTTTTGATACATTTTACCACTCACAATTTTCTTAAATTATTAATATTTTATTTGCATTTGTTTCATAATTACTAAATTGGTTCCATTTAAAATGTTTAACTGAATATTTCGGAGGTTGCGACGGAAATCCCAAGATCGGTCAATTGGTAAATTTTTAATTTCTATATTAATTATTTATATTCCGCTTATTTTCTTTTCTGTAAAACCAATCTTATGAGTCATAGCGGGATACTTACTTTTAATTCAAAAAATCATTAGAATTACTTTCGTTAATTGGAAAACAATACTTAATATTTATCTACGAGGATTCAAATTCAAAATTTAAATTTGCCTTCTTTTACTGACTCCAACATTTACTGTCATCCAACTTCATATACCTCTCGTTCCCACCCTTGGATTTTCTGATGTGAAGCCCTTTAAGGGAAAATCCTACTTTAGAATACTTGAAAATAACGCTATTTAAAGCATTTTTTAAAAATACGAAAAAAACTTAGACCTCCGAGCTTTTTGGTATGTTATTGTTTATTTTTAAAATAGTTGTAAAAAGATTGTTACAAAAAATTAAAGTACTGTAGTTAGGGCTAGTTGGTAAAAGCGGTGCAAATTTTTAGTTCGAAATTGACGAAAACGATGCTAATCGCAATTGTTATCTGAAACATAAAATCAAAGAAAAATGCTTACTATGGTGACCTACCATCTTTGTTGCTGTAGCAGCTTTGTTCGATCCTTCGGGCACCCTGCGTAAATGTTTAGAAAGCGACAATACAAAACAAACTCCAAAGCTTCGTCGAGATGCTTGAAACTCGATTTGAATATCATAGCAAAGTGAATCTTAGTCTTCTGACTGACATTAAACATTATTTGTAGTCTTAACTAGAGGATAGGTTAAGTTACTGATAATACATAGGTTTGATAAATAACAAGTAACCAGTATATTTAAACTAATAAAGAAGATGCAAAATAGTGATACAAAATCAAAGTTTATGTTCCATAAGTTATATTTCTAGGCTTCTACCACAATTTCTAAACTGAGCATATAATAATCGAATTCAAAAATCTAGCTGCTAAAACTCGAAGTCAAGTCCAAGTTTTACAAAAGTAATTCTTGCCTCTGACGTTACTCTTCTATCCTCCGGTACAATAATTTCCTCCGAGGGAAGAATTGTGATATCTTCTCCGCTTAGGTGCCAAAAAGGTGGGAGTTCTTCCGGTTATTTTTGTTTATATTTTTTTTTGTTTTTTTTTTTTGTTTACCAACCCCACATACCATCGGATTCGGCCCCGAGGGATCTGTATGCAGATTTTCCCAAATTTTCCCTAAGCAAAAAAAAAAGTTATATCCGGGCCTCTCTTTCCAAGATCTCTGCATTAAAAGAGACAGGAAGCATGCTTCAAGAGGATGACATCCAGAGAAACAACTTCACAGTGAACGGACTTAGAAAAGTTAGCGGGGAAAACCCGCTAAAGGCGAAACAAGTGTTTCACGTGGTGAGTTTCGGGGCACAACAAACTGCCGCCACTGAATCGCATCTCCACGTTACGGATGGGAGAACGTCAGGCCAATTGACCTGTTAGGTGTTTTATATACTCGCGGACAATCAGCTTTGCATCTCAAAAGTCAATGTAATTCTAAAATGAAGAATTGAATTAGTACTGATCATGTAAAGTAGCTTGTACGATTTACCATATCTGATTACATGATCGTGTCTGTTGGTTTTTCACTTGGTACAGCCACGAAAGGCTCTCTGTAAGCTGTGATTCACAGTATACTCTGGACTTCGCTTTATTTTGCCAAAGATACATGCATGGAAATAATAGTTTGATATTTATATCAAAAACCGTACAAGAATGGCGGATACGGTAGTAATTCAATAAATTCTGAGAAACTTTCAACAGAGTGCTTACAGCTATTTAAGTAGCTTTCTTAAATTCGTCATAAACGTTCCCAAATTGCTCTACTTGTGATTCTTTGTGCCCGTTTTGTACGCGGAACAAGGATTGTGCGTTAGGGTTGAAATCCCTATTTTGATAAATTCGATTGTTCCATGGCCGTTGATCGTATATGCGGGGTCTAGCTCCCAGGTTCATGAATGGATCGTCGAGTGGGGGAACCCCATTATCATCAAAAATTAAACTCCGTTGTTAACGAACGAATTGATTGTTTAAATTACCCGGGAATCGATGATGCAGCCTCTTCATCCTGATAGCTGGAGGCAAGCTGACAGTGTTTCAGTTATCTGAAGTAAATGCGGACGCTTTGCTGAAGGCTGGAAGGATGAAGATCGGTTGGATCAACTGCAGGATCCAAACCAGAGTGAAGGTGGACAGGTGCTTTAAGTGCCTGGCATACGGCCACCTGAAATGGAACTGCAGTGGCCCAGACAGGTCAACTGCTTGCTGGTAGTGTGGTAGCTCAGACCAACTGAAAAAGGATTGCAAGGGCGAGTTCCGGTGCACCTCTTGTTTAGATAACCTTGGGATGGGCAGAATTGCCCAGGATCTCATGATGCAGACTATGAGGCAGAGAGGAGCGGATATACTGATGTTTTCAGAACAGTATAAGAAGCCAGGATTCGCTGCTTGGTACCAGAGTGCATCATGTAGATCCGGAATACAGGTGTGCAACCCGGATCTTGCATCGGCGATTTGATGTCACAAGGTATAAAATCTTCAATATTTAATTGACACAATTCAGGCGAACCAGAATTAGTTTAATGTACATATACCGTCAATATCAGATAATATACAAATAGGTTCTAAATATATAATCATGACACGATTTCAATGTTGCTTTACTTCTGAATTTGAAACATGTGAAAACGACAAATTATTGTTTTTCACGAGATCATAAGTAAAACTAATTGCCAAGTATAGTTATTATTTTGCATTTTAGAATAGGAAAAAGAAATTATTGACCAGAATCTTATAATATGGAAGAACCTTATGATAGATTTTCTTATGAGATGTAATTCAAATTATAGTTTCTTGTAATTATCAGTTTTTAATGTCATTAAATCAATCAGTTTCTATTTTTATGTAAAAAAATTTAATTTTAATTGCTTGTGAAAGATACCAATTATAACGAATGATATTTGATAAATCAATTTCACTTATGTTAACTGATTAATTTATATGTAAAGCAGTCCATAGAAGATTACCCATTTATCTTACAAAGATATAATGATAATATTGATAACAGAAAAGCAAAAGTCATCTGTGCAAAAAAATATGTTTTTATAATATTTCATAATTCATCTACTTATTAGTTCTGATTTCTCTTTATTTAAGGATAGAATTTGTCAACACTTTTATTTAAAACTTATTTATAAATGAAAAAAACGTAAATTAGTAAATGCTTAACGGTCTACATTGCAATGTTTATAACAATTATAACAATAGAAATAATTAGGAAATACCTTTTTGATTTTCGGAAATGAAAGAATCCAATTGCCAGAGGGACTTTCTGGTTCTCCGATACTTGGACAATCTCCATTCCTGCAATTATATCCGAAACCTTGGTTGCGCGCGAACGCCTTTCTATCTAAATCTTCTCCTAATATTATCAGATCATCAGTCCTGGTAGGTCTTGCTCCTGCGACTTATATGTTGGATTTATTTTCGTGAGTGTGTCAAGAACAGATGCAAAGGTCTGTCCCTTAGAGACACGAATGAGCATCGTAGAGGCTCTTGGTCGACCCGGGATTCTGTTATTCTTTTGCTTTTTCCTCTGAACACTTTTCTTTATCTTGGAATACTTCCTCGGGTGTGACTTGACCTTATCCGCGAAAATCGCCGTCGAAGAGGTATTTTTCACTTCTTACTCTCGTCCTCAGAGCCACTCAGGGTACTTTTGCCTTCCTTTCTATCTGCCTGTGTTATTCCAGGACAACCTTGCGGACTTGGTTTGCCCTTCTTAATTCTTCTACGCTCTTTGCACCCTATATCGCATTCGACAATCACGTTGTCGTACTTTACGGCTAACTAAAATCAGCTTCTTCGTGCTTGCTTGAACCTTCTTCGAGCTAACATAAGCCTTAACTTTCTTCAAACCATCCATGATGGTCTTCGAAACATTAGACTAAATCTGATAAGCTATTAACATCTCTTCTGCTTCCCCTAAGATCGAAAGAAAATAGACTTTCTCTTCTTTTCTCAACCCTATTCTCTTAATCCTAAACTGATCACCGAATGAAACATGGAATTGCCACGCAAGAGGAAAATTGTGTTCCTATTGGTTTCTACAGAGTTTGAATACCTTACGCTAGAGGAATGAAACATCCATAGCAGTAGCACTGCTAAAGACACTCACCCCGCTGACAGCACTAGTGATGCTAACTTTGCTGATAGACCTCGTAAGAGATCTACCCCCAATTCTTGGCCTTTTGATTAAGACTGGCGCTTCATTTTTTGAGCCTAGAAGCTCGGTAGAGAGCTTTTGTACATTCGGAACTGTTAAAACTGCTAGACAGAAGGTCCAGCAGATGACTGACTTTTGCCCCCTCCCCCAAAAAATCCGTGGAGTCTGCACCAAATTGACTGGTAGAAGTATTGTCCCCTTGCGGGGTTCCTCCTTGGGGTACTGCTTTTTTAGAATTACTCATAATCTTTTCTTGGTTAATTTTTCAGGGTACTACACCTATCTGGCTTTGGTCCTAGCCGGCTACTTCATTTCACCGGTATCCCCCATATCTGGGAGACATTCTCCTATCCGCCTCCCTAGGACTTCGAAGGCAAGTACATAAAATTCATCGCAGTAGTGACCATGGAACATTGCCCTAGTAGAGAGACATTTTTTTACAGCCCTATCAATAATCGCTTTAAAGTTTGTATTAAGTTCTTTCTTTTACGTAATAAATGTAAAGTAAAATACTGTTATCGATCTCTCGATGTTATAGGCTTTAAATAAAAATTATAGCTTTAAAAGTTGTGCACGTTGAATTCATTATCCCTTTTTAATAGCACTTTATGAATTTATAAAATCCATTTTTACGAGATTCGTAATTTTTAACGACATTTGGAGCTAACAAAGTAACTTTGTCTTGAAGTGGCGTCAACGAGGTCTCGAATTTTTATTTCCAAATAAAAGAATCCAGCAATGCAGAGTATGGAGCAAAACTTTTGGTGGAATGTCCTCAAACTAAAACAAACTTTCTTTACATCAAATTTTGTCGGTAATATTTTTCTAATAAAATAAAAGAACACGCTAAAGTTTAGCACTGATAAACAAATATCCTGCACAGCTTAAATAAAAGTCTTAAAACGAATTGTAAAAAATGAATAAAACAAGGAAATGAAAGATAATGAAAATGAGAGCAAAGAGAAAAGAAAGAAAAACAAAGGTAATAAGGGAAAGGAAAGCAAAGAAAGTGGTGATTAATAAGAGCAAATTTGTATAAGCAATATTGCCTTTATTATTGCAGAGACGCGACGAATATTATAATCTATTTTATCGTTCTTTATACGAAAGTAATCATTTTTTAAACTGATAAAAGTTAAGAAAAAGATATAAAAACTGTATGATTCCAGAGAGAGAGAGAGAGAGTACAAATTACGGATTTTACGATTACGGGTACAATTATTCTGAATAACCAGTGCAACAGTGTATAATATGAACACTAACATTTTCGTTGAATTTCGAATTTTCTTTTTTTTTTCAAAAAAGTCAAATTTCAACGTCGATTCTAGTGATTATGATCGCACAAGGCAGTTCATGCCTGCATGAATACACTTTTCTTCAATCATACCTCGATGTTTAATCTATTTCCATAATTAGATTAGGTTCTGTTTTAGTATCTCATTGTCATGTAAAATAATGTTTCTTAGACCTTTCATTCTTTAAGCAATTGCGACAGATTTTAGTAATCTATTTTTTTTCGAAAATTCAGTTCTCTTGTGTTTATAACTATTGTACATACATATATATCTATATATATACTTATAACTTGAACAAAACTGAGCAAAATTTATTGTAATTCATTCGATTAAATAATCTACTTAAATTCCTTAAACCAGTGATAAGTACTTTCTTCTAAATATTGTGTATCAGTCGATTAACATTACAATGTTTTAAATACTGCAAAACAGAGTGAAAATCAATTAAGTGACAAAACTTTATTCACCGTCGACAAAAATTGTATACCAGTACTTTTAATAAACATTGAGATTTACGAAAAATAAGACAATTAACGAAATTAAGAACCGTTTGAAAAAACGAAGAAGGGAAAATTCGATCCTTCTTATTACCGGACTTATAATAGTGTCACATATGTTAGTAGAAGAAAATGAAACCCTTAAAAGTAATAAAAATGTCCTTACGGATTTATACTATCAATAAAACAAAAAAAAAATAACTGCACACAATTAAAAGTGCCATTAATACAAATAACATTTAACAAAAAATACAGTTTCATTCGAGACTAAAAGTAAGCATTGTAAAAAAGTCGGCAATGTGTCGAGAATCTTATCTGATTAGTGGAGACTAATATTTCAAGTATTCGCTACCTCCAAATTTTTCAAAGATAAACTTCAAACTTACAAAATTAGTGAATCGATAAAAATTTTCCGCTTTGTCAAGAAATTGACTTCAAAATTCGAAAAATGTTATTTAATTATTTTTCGACTTCTGAATCAATTTGGAAATCGACTTTAAAAATAAATGATAAAAAACAGAGCCTTTGAATCAAAGTATCTAAATCTAGAATTAACAAACGTTTGAACTTATATACATTCTAAATAATGATTCACATAACAAAGTTTAAACAATTTCAAACTTAAAATTGTCAAACTTAATTTCTTAACATTAACAACAGGGCAAATGAAAAGAATTAGAAAAATTGTCTTTTTTAAATTTTAAACTCCTCTAATCAGACCAAATAAAAGCAAGCTTGACAAAAAACGAGATTTGAGTGTAAAAATAAAATGCTAAAAATATAGTAATACACAACTAATTAAAAGCACGTTATAAAGATAGAGATAAAATCGCAATAACGGTTCAGTACTCTTAAAACTTGCATCAGCAGGTTTAAATATACATAGTATAATAATATCATTATCTTGACTAATTCTTAGTAACTTTGGTAGTTGACGATTTGCATAGCCAAAACATTATTTTCAAATTTATCAGATATCTCCGATGGACACTTAGTGTTCCCAAAACGGCTAAAAGTACAGAAATTTGCACAAAGTCACAAATTTGCATAAATTTGCAAAAATTTACACAAAATCACAAATTTGCACAAAGTCACAAATATGCACAAACTCGTAGAACATTCAATTGAGATTTTTTGGACAATCTTTTCAGTAACATGTAAAAATACGTGTAAATAATTAAATTGATAAAAGTGTTCTACAAATTTATACATTGTAACCGTTTGGGAAAGAACACGTTCGAAAGCTAAATATACATACTTTTTTTTAACTTCGATTTTCTTTCGCGATTATTTTTTGATACTTTAAATATATATTAAAATCCGATGTCATTTCGTAGAATACAAAAAAGACGATATTTTTTTTTAATCCGCATGAATCCTTAATTTTAAATAATTCGCGAACATTAGAAGCGAATTTCGACGCTTTTAGAAAGTTGGGACAAGAGACGCAATTTTTAGTTATTTAAATAAAAATTCGTTAGTTTTAATAAGTCGAAACGAGAGAGTTTCAATGTTGTCGAAATTGACTTTTTTAGCTTCTAGGATCTAGAAAATTTTTTTACATCCCCGGTCCCATCAGTTTTATCATTCATTTAAAAATACATTGCCAATTCTTCACAAAGAGCTGTCCAACTTGATAATATTTCTATGACGCATTTTTTGATAAACGAAATTATGCGACTAAAGACTAAAGTGAGCTTCGCTTCTAATTTTCTAAAAATCATGTAAAATCAATTTTAATGAATGAATAGTTTTCAAAACTTATCTTTTTTTAGAGCAAAATTATCTAAAAACTTCTTTTAGGGCAAGATTTAAGAACTTTTCTTAAATCAAATTTATCTAGAAGAAATTTATCTTGAACAAATTTATTTAGAATAAATTTATCAAACATTGTATAACAAATTTTTTCTAGAAATTTTATTTAACGTTTAAAAGCCCTTTTTAACAAATCGAACATTTGATTACTTATGAAAAGAAATTATTTTCAAATTGCAAGTTCAAAAAGTGGAACAAATCAAATCCTGTTTTCAATTCCTTGAAACGATGGCGTTTTTAAAAATATTATTTACACCTTATAATTGCTTTTTATTGAACTTTATAATTCTTATGTTCGTGGAGGATTCTAGAATCCGTGAAATTTAGTATTCCTAAGATATGCAAGGCCTCTAAAGTTGGACAGCTCTCAATTAAATGAATGAATAACGTTCGATGATTATATTGCTTTGAATTATATAAAACTGCAATCAAAATGGTGCGATGATTGCGGCTGCTTCTCCTCTACTCGTTGGAAGAGAAGCGCATTCTTGCCACTTATTTGAGTTTGGATCGTAACACTCAACAGTGGAAATGGTGATTTGCGTTCTATAAAAATTAATTTCTTGAGATTGATCGCCACCTATTACATATAGACGTCCATCGGCTGCCGCTACGGCAGGATACGATCTGCCAACTTTCATTGGAGCAACTGTAGTCCATTCATTCTGTAAAACAATTTCATAATTCTTAACTCCATTAATTATTTGTATTCTCTATTAATTGATTTAAAAAAACAGACACGTTGACTTTCTTCTTCTTACTTTCAGATATTATTTGTATTCTCTATTAATTGAGTTAAAAAAACAGACATATTGACTTGTTTCTTCTTACTTTCAGATATTATTTAAATTCAATTTAATTTTTTAATTTTTACATTTGTGACGCGCTTCCACAGAGTAATAATAAAAATAAAAATGCGCCGCGCTATGAAGAAAGGGACCTTAGAAGAAAGAAATTGTAGGTTACGTTTGATGATAGTTATAATTTGATTAAAGATTCCTTTTTAATTATTTGCGAGAATATAACTTATAATTATTGCCCAGTCCAGGTGAGCTCGGTCTAAATATTGAAGAGCAGATTGGTAAGGAACAAATTAAGATAAAGCTCTTGAAAATCGATATAAATAAAGGTGCGGGTTTTGATGCAATCTTACTGCTTTTCCTTGATTGACCCCTTGTACATAATTTTCAAGAAGTCTCTTGCTGAAGGTGTTTTTCCTATAGGAATCATATAGATCATATATGATCTGGAAAAAAGATGTAATAGTACCAATATTTAAATGCTGTGCGTGGGAATGTCATTGAGGTGCAGCACGATTTTGTTAAAATTAGATCTGTTTCCACAAATCTGTGCCCTTTTACAGAATCTCTATATAAATATTTTGATTTGGATTATCAGGTTGACGTCATTCACACCCATTTCACAAAAGCATTTGACAAAGTGGATCATAATTTACTTATAGAAAAACTTAAAAAATTTAATAATATTTATTATTATTATTATTAAGAAGCGAGGGTAAGACCACTAGGTGGCCTTGTGACGCTTGGGTAATCCCTTTACGCCCCCCATGAATGCTGCCTATGCTT
>WNHD01004109.1:0-11632 GCA_011057455.1 Ganaspis sp. Gsp50
CCGATAACTCATGCATTCGCATTTCTCCAATTTTAAATAAGCTGTAATATTTATAATAGTATTATATTTATTAACAAAGATTCTAATTATATTATAAAATGTCTACTCTTTCTGATAAATTATCTTTTTAATAATATTTCCAATGTTTAGTTTAATTTTTAAACATTTAAAATCCAAAATTTCTCTTAAGGTGCCGATAACTGGGGCATTTACCTTACTGCATAGAAAAAAGAAAGTCTTAAACCGTTTACATAATCAGTTAATTTTGTGGCTTAAAACAAGACTAAGTCAATTTTTGGTCTTAAATTCAGTTCAAATTGACACTTATGTAAACGGTTCCAGCCAAAATTGGGCTGAAAATAATACTTCTTTTTTTCAGTGTGGCTTTACGTTAAATTTACAACAAGGATGTTCATTTTACTACAAATATAACAAAGATTCTGACATTTTTAAATCGCTTGTTACCAGTTTCCGGTTTCTTGAAGATACAGAAAATACCCACAAAGGCGCTAGTTGAATGAACCTTCAATGGAATTATATGAATGAAACTCCAACATTTGTATATTAAATAAACCGTAAATGAGACAGGTGCATCCATTCAGAGACAAATGGATTCGAAAATAAGGAATTTTGAAGAAATATCAAAACTTCAAATTCAATGAATGAAAAATAGTGCACAAAAATAATTTGTTAGCATTAAAAAGAAGTAATTTATTATACAAGGATTTAGAATAGTTCAGTAAATAATAATTGTATTTAATAAAAGCAAATTAAAATTCAAAAAGAGAAAAATTTATGTATCATATGTGGTATAGCTATTTGTTTAATTAGAAAACAACGAATTATTAATAATTTGAAAAATCAAAAAATATAAATATAGAAAAATTATTGTAGTATTCAAAAAACAAATTTGCGTGAATAATGAATAATTTTGAATAATTAAATTTACATTTTTATGAAAGACTGAACTTATGATAAATATTTAAAATATAATTTTGTACTATTCACAATCACAATGTAACAAATATTAAAAATTAAGATATAATAAAAATATTAAAATATAATTTTGATCTATTCACATTCCTAACACTGTACTTAGCTTTGAAAAACTTTAAACTGAGAACGTTATAAATGGAGTATAAAAATTAAAAAACGCATATTTTTCAAAATTAGAAATGTAATTATTTATTGTTGCATTTTAAAATAACTCTTTTGTTGGTTATTAATGGCATAATTAATTGTCATTGTGTCGAAAAATTATTATCATATAAACACATTTGAAAAAGTAGTGCTTTTAAACTCGTCATGAAATTTCAATGTTCTTATTTAATTTTCCAAAAATATATCAATATTTAACAAATGTATGAAAAATGAATGTGTATCGCAAATATGTATTTTTACTATAGGAAAATAATTATTTACTATCAAACTATAAACTGAAAAACTATAAACTGAAAAACTATAAACTGAAAAACTACAAACTAAAACACTATAAATTGAAAAAAAATAAACTAAAAAACTATAAACTAAAAAACTATAAACTAAAAAACTATAAACAGAAAAACTATAAACTAAAAAGCTATAAACCTAAAAACTATAAACTAAAAAACTATAATCAGAAAAACTATAAACTATAAACTATAAAAAAAACAAAAATATTTGCACTGATTATTCAACTTTCCTGCATGGCAAGAATTATACGTTTTTACTTTCCAGAACGAAGCGAGATTCGCAAAAAACCGGATTCCACGATTCTATACATTTCTTCCCATTCCATGAAATTCTCTACGAACAAAAAGGAAATAAAAAGCGAACAACAAACTTAAACAAATAAACCACAAAATAAAAATTAAAGAAATACATAACATTTCAATATTTCCCCTAAAAGCAAATCTCGCCCGGAAAATGTACACAAAAAGTTTATTATTTTTCCGTTGATTACACAAATTATAAACTACAAAAACTGTTAAAAAACAAAAATAACTCCTGCGCAATTAATTGAAAATTACCTAACTACAAAAAAAAATCACCGTTTCGTTTAAATGAATCCGTACAAAAAATGCCGTATCTCTAAAAGTATACGAGACCGAGAAAATGCTTATAGTTTTCAAACGTTTCTTATGCAACGAAATTCATTAAAATCACCTGCCAGATCAATAAAATGTGCAAGTTTCAATTGCAACTAGAAATTACGACAATTTGCACAATAACATCTGGCATTCGAAAGTACAATATCATTTGAATAGAAATTCTAATGCTGAATCTAACAGTGTGAGATTTTCATGGAGCGTGGAAAATCTCGTGCAGCACACAGAGTTTTCTCGCTTATAGCAATTGGCGCATTGCACACATACATGTACTGCTTGTGCAATTGCGAAATGTGCTTTATGTATAGACGATCGTAGACTTGTTCGCGGGTCGTGTTTTCCTGTTCTGCAAACTTACTATGCGCGTCGTGCGACATTGCAAAGTCACTGCAGACTTGCATTCAGTCTGTCCTTGTTCAGCAGAAAGTGCACTATTTGCACTATATATAGTGCATCGCACTCCAACTACTTCACCGAGCGTCTATGTACACCTCATACGCGAGTCATACCTGCAAACTGTGCAATTTCTCTTGTGTTTTCGCGCTCTTCGTTTCGCAAAATCTACGCAAAAAAACGAAAAAAAAGTTTTTTCCATTGAGCATTTTTTGCGTATCACTTATTTCACTTTTAATTTCTTAATTACAAGTGCGTAAATATTTATGTTACACATTCACATATGCATTTATTCCGTGGAGCTAAACTCGCGAAATTCGGGTCAAAATTTTTGGAATTTTTTTCTTGGTCAATCTGTATTTATTCTGCCACCATAGTAGTTTTCAATGTACCATTCTTAGTCATTTCTTGACAATTTTGTTAATGGAGAATAAATTTAAAAGAAGCTTACAAATGTCGAAATGTTCAAAAATAAAAATATTGATTTTATAAATGAGATATTTTTGCAGAAAATCGTCTTTTTCAAAGTGCTTTATGTGAATCATTTTTATGTAAAAGATTATACAATTATTGGGCAGCTACTTTTAGGATTTGATAAGAAAGTATGTGGCAGATTTTTAGCAAATTCAGCACTCCCGGTGTTTTTTTGAAACATTGAGAATGTGGAATTTGTTTGCAAAATTTGCACAAGCCTAAAATATTTTTGCGGAAAATGTAGTTACTGTGCAAATTTTGGAAAAAAGGTATCAAAGTCGAATGTGTAAAAAATATTGAAATAATATTGATATATAGATATAATTCCCTTTTGTCACTGTAAAAATTTACTATAATTATTATCCATAAAACAACATTCATGAATTTATAATTATTTATTATTATTAGTAACCAATGTATCGTTATCAATGTACATTAATAATTATTATTACAATAAAACTGCTTCATGAATCACAAACAAACCGTTACAGATTCCTACAAAGGAAATTCACTACTTTAAATTTTCTTCTTTTTCTATTTTCCAAAATTTTACATTTTTCAATAAATTATATAATCAACAAACAGATTGTCTTGTGTGCGAATGTACAGGAATAATAACCTTGGGCAGAAAAGGAATGTGTGCGAATGCGAATTTTTTTGCAGAGAAGTGCATCGAGGTTGAGGAAGGGTTAGAGAATATCGCCAGGCCTTCGAATTGGCGAACAAGGAATTCAGAAAGCATCTGAGGCGAGGAGGTGATTCGCAAATTCGCACCAACTACCACAGTCTTATCATTTATGCTCGCGTGTTCGTACTTCGCAAAGACTGACCGCGTGACTCTATCGGCAACTTTTATGTATACGTTACCAACATTCGTATGTGTCTAGACACTGACATATTATACCACATGTGATATGTGCATTATAATTTATATAACCTGCTCGAGTTTTTGCGATAATTCGATAAAAACATAAACAAGGATAGAAGTAATTAACAATTTGTTTTATAAAGGAGGAGATAAAATTCAGTTATACAATAAATTAAAGAGTAGAGGAAATTAATTAGTTAAAGGAAATAGTTGATAAAAAAAATTAATCTGTGAACTAAATTATAAATAAAGAAACTTTGTAAATATCGGAAATTCATAAATATAGGAAATTTATAGAAAAGGAAATTCGTAAATAAAGAATTTTTTTAAATAAAGAAAATTAACAAAAAAAGGTAATTAATAAATAAAGGAAATTTATAAATAAAGGAAATTAACAAACAAAGGTAATTAATAAATAAAGAAAATTCATAAATAAAGAAAATTCACAAATAAAGGAAATTAACAAAGAACTGTAATTAATAAATAATGGAAATTTGTAAATAAAGGAAATTAATAAACAACGGTAATTAATAAATAAAGGAAATTCATAAATAAAAAAAATTCACAAATAATGGAAATTAACAAAGAACTGTAATGAATAAATAATGGAATTTATAAATATGTATAGGAAATTATCAAACAAATGTAATTAATAAAAAAAAAATAATAATTAATAAAAAAAAAGAATTCATAAAGAAAGGAAATTAACAAAGAAAGGTAATTAATAAATGATGGTAATTTAAAAATAAAGGAAATTAACAAACAAAGATAATTAATAAATAAAGGAAAATCATAAATAAAAAACAAAGATAATTAATAAATAAAGGAAAATCATAAATAAAGAAAATTCACAAGTAAAGGAAATTAACAAAGAACTGTAATGAATAAATAATGGAAATTTATAAATATGTAAAGGAAATTAAAAAAAAAGGTAATTAATAAATAAAGGAAATTAACAAGGAAAGATAATTAATAAATGATGGAAATTTAAAAATAAAGGAAATTAACGAACAAAGGTAATTAATAAATAAAAGGAATTCTTAAATAAAGGAAATTAACAAAGAACTGTAATTAATAAATAATGGATATTTATAAATAAAGGAAATTAACAAACAAAGGTAATTAATAAATAAAGGAAATTAACAAAGAACTTTAATGAATAAATAATGGAAATTTGTAAGTATGTAAAGGAAATTAACAGACAAAGGTAATTAATAAATAAAGGGAATTCATAAATAAAGGAAATTAACAAAGAAAGGTAATTAATAAATGATGGAAATTTAATAATAAAGGAAATTAACAAACAAAGGTAATTAATAAATAAAAAAATCCATAAATAAAGGAAATTCATAAATATAGGTATTTAATAAATAAAGAGAATCCTCAAATAAAGGAAATTGACAAAGAAAGGTAATTAATAAATAAAGGAAATGAATAACTGAAGAAAATTGATTAATAAAACTTGTTTCGTACTCCATTTCAATTTTCAATTTTTACTTCCTTCTTTTTTATTTCTAGTATGAAGTAAATAAAGTTCTTTGTTTAAAAAATAATTTTAAAAAATTCTAATTGTTTATTTCTTGCAACCACAATTTTCATAATTTCTAAAAGAAGTTGTCTTACAAATGCAACTTTTTCTACTGAAAAATAAAGTTTCGCAACATTTTTTCCTCTACGTAAAACATTTAGAATTTTTAGTTTCAGATGCTTTTAAATTCCAATATCCCTATTATATTAAATTCCAATTATTGATGCTTAAAAAATTTCTAAATAGTTTAGTATTAGAATAATTTTTTTTCAAATTCATGATTCTTGTCTTTTGCAAAAAACTTAAATGCAACAATTTTGCTATACGTTCTTATGCTTATTAGGAAGACATTTTTATCTAAATTTTTATTAACTTTAACTCTTTAAATTTGAATTTCTTTGAATTTGATTTGCCTTAAAATTTGGACCGAAAACTTGGGAGGAATTTTTCATTAACAGGAACATTCATCAAGGAGGATTTGAAAAAAAGTTATTTTAGTTTAGTAAAATGTATGCAAAAACTTTCATTTTTTCAGTATTAGTTAATAAATAATATTATAATGAATGATAAATGGCCACAAATACAAATTGAAAATTATTTTCTACATTTTAAATAAAGGGCTTGATTGTACTTTATAAAATATTGCAAATCTTTTTTAAAAATCAGTATCTAGTCTTATTCTTGACCTATTATCTATTGCATAATTTTATTGTCAGAATGCTGAGACAGGAATAAATTTAAGCATTTTAGAAAATAAAGGACATATTTACATTGAAAACAACAACAATCTATACACAATTTCTATCAACTTTTTGCCTTACACTACATGATTGTTATTTTTTTATTTACATCTAATTTTTATTGCAATCTTTACCTAAAGATCTCTTACTTTTTATCAATTTTCTTTTTATCATTGATACCTTTCTTCGTAGATTATCATTCACAATCCAATTGGCTATAAAGAGAGATTGAGAACCTCTAGTAGTTGTAGATGATAGACGTCGCAAACTTATCCAGCCTCGTGTAGTAACTTGAAGGCGTAAATAACCTGTTGAGAATTTCAGTTCGCTTTCTATCGGGAGATGAGAAAAGTGAACAAGTTTCTTGCGTCAGTGATGCTCAACTTGATATTTTTAGAAGAGTGTAAAACCTGTCGGGAAGAGCGAACATTGACGTTGGTTGAGTGCAATTAAATGTATCGGGCCGCTCTTGTGCCGATGAATTCGGCGGCTATTTAATAAAAAGTCACAGGCTCTTAGGAAAGGCGAGAAGCGAATCATTGCTTTATACATGTACATATGGTGGAAGCCAGACTAAACCGTCTGAGGAATCCTTATACGTCATAGGTCGCGAAACTTCTTTTCACAAGTGACATATATAATTAAAGTGTCATCAGGAATGACAGAAGATCTAGGAGGATTTCCGCGGATAATCATTTTTTTTGGCGGGTATTAGAAAAGAGTGCCAAAGTTTCTATCAAGTAAAGCATTCTATCAGGAGAACGTGAAAGAGAGTAGATTGCCTCTTGCTTTCTCCACACTGCGCATGAGAAACCTTCGTCTCATATTTTCAATTGAACTTTGTTGATTTTTTTAAAGATTTTTTTTTTAAATTGAGGCGAATTGTAACTGCAATTCAACTTCAAGTTCACCAAGTTCACTAGAACTTGAAATTAAAAGTTGAAATTGTACGATGTTAACGAATTAAAAGAATGATATAATTCAAAATAACAATAATTGTAAAGCAAATAGTAGAAAAAACAGTCACGGTAAGACGAATGCACTACGTACTGAAAATAATAATTATCACTTTAAGAAATGCTATAATGTTGTATAAAAAACACAAATTTGAATAAAAAATGTAACGGAATAAGAGTCTGATATTTAATAATTCTGTAGTAGAAAGGGCATTTATGGTAAGACGAGTATGATGCTAAACATAAATCATTTACAACAATAATTTGCAACAATTGCAACAAAATATTACAATAATTGTTGCAAAACTGATAAGCAATTGAAAATATAAGATAAAAGAATGCCAGAATAATTCGACAGTAGAAAAGGCAGTTAGAGTAAGACGGACGTAATACTGAAAGTTAAAATTATGATAACAAAAGAATGATGTAGCAAGTGTTAAAAAAGGTTAACGATAATGAAAATCGAATGTAAGGGAATACTATAACAAGACGTCAGTAGAAATTAGAGACGAGTACGATGCTAAAAGTAAATCATTACAATGCTGAAAAATGTAATAATAATTGTTACAAGACTGGTGCGCTATTGAAAATATAAGTTAAAAGAATGCTATAATAATTCATCAGTAGAAAAGGCGGTTATGGTGAGACACTACTGAAAATAAAACACAAATGTATTCATAATTTTTACAAGGATTCATTATTGAAAATAAAAAAATATAAAGAATTATTTTAGCGAATTGGTCAGTTGAAACGGCAGTCATGGTAAGACAAACGCAATATTAAAAGCAAAAGTTGTGATATCAAAAAAAAGATATAACAAGTGTTAATTAGCTTGAGAGATTTGAAAATAGAAGGTATAAAGGAGTAAAGGTGTAAAGAAATACTATAATAATTCGTTAGTAGAAAAAGCGGTTATGTTGAGACACTACTGAAAATAAAACAGAAATGTATTCATAATTCTTAAAAGGATATATATAAAGGATAATATTGAAAATAAGAAAGTATAAAGAATGAAAGAATGATTTTAGTGAACTCAGCAGTAGAAACGGCAGTCATGGTAAGACGAACTTAGTACTGAAATTAAAAATCCTGATACAAAAAAATGATATATCAAGTGTTAAATAGCATGAACGATTTTGAAAGCACAATGTAGAATAATAAAGAAATACTGCATAATAATTCGGCAGTAGAAACGAGTACGATACTAAAAGTAAATCATTACGATTCTGAAAAGCGTAGTAATAATTATTACAAGACTGATACTGTATTGAAAATATAAGTTAAAAGTATGCTATAATAGTTCGTCAGTAGAAAAGGCGGTTGTGGTAAGACAATACTGAGAATTAAACAAAAATGTTATTGTATAATTTATACAAGAATGCGTCATTGAAAATAAAAAAAGTTTGAGGAATAAAATAATGATTTTAAAGAAATCAGTAGTAGAGAAGGCAGTCTTGGTAATACGATCGCAATTATAGAATTAAAAATTATGATATCGAAAAAATGATACATAAAGCAAGTGTTGAAAAACGTGAACGATTTTGAAAATCGAAAGTAAGGGAATAAAGAAATACTATAATAATCCATCAGTAGAAAAGGCGGTTGTGGTAAGACGAATACGATACTATAAGACGAGTGTTGGAAATATTATAATAAATGTTACAAATGCGATGTTTAAAATATAAGATAAGAGGAAAAATGACATAATAATCTGTCAGTAGAAAATACAGTTATAGTAAGACAAATACTCTAATGAAAATACCAATTCTGAACCTTTTGTGCTATAAATGTTATAAATTACACAAAAATTTGACTATAAATGTATTCAAAATAATTCAAATTATTTTCAAGAAAATTTTAAAATTATTTTAAGAAAATATAAAAATAAAAAATATCATAATGTTCATTTAAAAATAATAAAAATTGCTTATGAATTAAATCAATGGATTTTTAACTAATGCAAATTTGCACAGTAGGGGTGGATTAGTTTTTGTATTTTTTTAGTTTTATGAATCGTAGAATTTATGATTGATGAAGCGCTACGATTTTACCTGCACTTCAGTAGAAAAGACCGGTTATTGTAAGACAAGGAAGAAATACATTTTATTAATTTCTAAAAAATGTTGTGATATCTACATCTTTAAACTTAAAAGCTGAATAAAAATATCATTACAGTCTTTTAGAGAAAATTGATTATTTATTAATGTAACTGTAGAAAAAAATGGATTATTCTTTAAGTGACTTTTTATAAACGAATACATAATTCATTATGTAAAATTATGTAAATAAATAAATAAACAATCCTTTTACCGTGTTTGGAAAATATTTCAAGTTAATAACTATTTCAGTTATTTTTATTACGACATACATTTTAATTAGCGGCGATAGAGCCAGTTGTAGTAAGATAGTCAATTATATTTATTTTAATACGAAATAAATACTATTCGCTCTCGTTAGCAGCGTTTTTAAAATTTATTTTCTTTTATTTTGAGGTCTACTTAACTAACATTACGAATAGTTAATAACAGTTTTGCACTCACAATGCAGTGAAATAACTTTATTTTTATCAGTATTTTTTTATTTTTCAGCAACCTCCACAAAAACTTTAACTCACAAAAAGAAAGACAAACTTTTTACATTCCTTGCAAAATTTCCCTATAAAATTTATAAAATCTCGAATTTACTTCTGTAGTCCTTACTCTAAAATTTGCATACAGCAATTTTTGCAGAAATTTTTATTCACTCGAATATGTTACTATTAAATTGTAAAATTGTACATATTATTAATTGTGCAGTTTTAATTACTATATAAATTGTAAAATTACTTTCTTTATTCATTGTAAAATTGTAATTGCTATACTCAATTGTACAATTATTATTAGTATTTCAATTGCAAAATTATAATTACTATCAATTGTAAAATGGTAATTTTTATTATTCGTGAAGTTTTAATGAGTATGAATTGTAAAATTATTCATGTTATTAATTTTAAACTTGTAAATTTGTAGTTACTACTAACAATTGTAAAATTTTAATTATTGTTATCAATTATTGTTACAATTACTATATAAACTGTAAAATTTGGCTTGTTATTTATTGTAAAATTGTAATTATTATTATCAATTGTGATTACTGTTATCAATTGTAAAATTGTAATTACCATTAACAATTGTGATTACTATTATCAATTGCAATTACCATATCAATTGTAAAATTATAATTTTAATAAAATTTAATAATTTAATATAATGCATCTGCTACAAATCGACCAAATCATGAAACTATTTTTTATAAAATTATTATTATCCACGAAATCTTCTCATTTTCATAAGCTTCCTAATTTGTCATTTTTTCCCAATTAAATTTACACCATTAATTTTCCAATATAAACTTTTGCTCCAAAGATTCTCAGCTCGATATTACGAGCAGTATTGCGCCAAAAAAGCTTGTTATAACTTTTTTCCCGTTCTGAGCGATTGCTCGATATAAATTGAACATTGACAGGTATTTCCATGGAGTTCCTGCGGTGGTTGGCGGCACTCTGCGGATATGTGGATTTTCCACACTTGAACCATAGTCGGTTTATATTGTAAGTGGTTGCGGTATTCGGCTGGTCAGATCGATGAGACGCCGTCGTCGCGGCGCCTCGCAAACGCCCAAGTTGGCTCCCTTTTCAACCCCAACTACTCGATTTTCTTTCCCTTCATAATTTCTATTTAGTTACCCGTGACGAATGCAACTATTACTTGCATATAACCACCGTACAATCACCATAATTCTTTGAATTTCAATTTTTCCCTTTCAATTTACCTGCGGAGAATTACTCACAACTCGATCCAGTGATTCTTCATTGATTGTGGAAACTCACACGATTGTTATTCAACATTGCAATTGATTTTTATTCATTTTTTTTGTCATCTGCAAATTTGTTTACTTTTTTCACAATCAATTTTTTCGATTATTTTCCGGAGAATATAAAGTTGATCTAATGACTTTTTTATTGATTACGGATACTCGTGCTCCCTAAATCTGAATTAGTCATTTTCTACTAATCCAATAGCGAAAAGTCGTTTACCAATTGAAATAGTAAACATTTACTATTTTTTAGTAAAAATCTACTAATTCATTAGTAGATTATAACTATTTTTTAGTAGAAAATTCTACTATTATACTATTATATTATACTATTATACTATTTCAATGGGTAAACGACTTTTCGCTGTTGAATTAGTAAATTATTACTAATTCAGGATTTAGAGAGTGATTTCCATTCAACAAGGGTTTCTGTTATTTTTTATTCTTTTTTCAGACATCTACATTTTTACTGTATTTTTTCTTTTTGTCTTTATCATTTTGTTTTGTATACCTATACACAGTTCTTAGCTTTCGGTTAAAGATAAACGGCACAGCCTTCTGCAGATAAATTTATAATCCATAAATTTAATATTAAAGTTATTAAATAGAAATTAATATGGATTGTTCATTACTTTTTGCTTCCTCATAGGGAAGCATTGTTTTCGGTCCGATTATCGATTTTCCAAAAATAGTCTAAATCAACTCAATTTCACCCAAGAAGTATAAATACG
>WNHD01004110.1:0-27895 GCA_011057455.1 Ganaspis sp. Gsp50
ATATATATATGTAATTGGAACTCTCCTTGTATGGGCTTTTAGCCCTCTAACAAGTGTATTCGTTTTATTTTGTTTTATGAATAAACGATTGTATTAATTTTAAAGTAATTTTAAATACTTTTGAATATTTTAAAGTAATTTTAAGTCTTTTTAAGTAAACTGAAGTATTTTAAAATAGTTTCAAGTAGTTTGAAATATTCTAAAGACTTTTAAGTATTTTTAGATATTTTCAAGTATTTTAAAATATTTTGAAGTATTTTGAGTATTTTGAAGTAGTTTAAAGTATTATTGTTGATTAATTATTAAAAAAAAATTTATTGAAAATTAGGGGAAAAGGGGGAAAGATATTTGATTTTAGGTGATTTAGGGGATTTTCTTTAAAAAAAAGGGGGAAAAAGGGGACGAACTGTGATCCCTGAAACAAATGTCTGGATAGTTACCCTTATTTAAAGGGTAATTAATAATAAAAATAGTAATAATTAATTAATTAATTAATAATAACAATTACTATATTTAGAGTAATAATGATTTAAATAATAATTTTTGTATCATTTTTAATTGCTTTGTAATTTACAAATCCGACTCATTGCTTTGTGATGAAAATAAGAAATTAAAACATTTGTATTAAATGAAATAATAAATAATTTGTATTAAATATTTTTAGGATGGTTTTAAACTAAGGCTTGGAATAAGTAAAGCAGATTCTCTTCAGAAAGAAAGACTGGAACTCTTAGAAAGATTAAATTTACCTTCCGTTGGAGAATTTTTATTGAATCCGGGTCCTGAACCAATTTCAGACACGTTGCTGGCTTTTCTCCGAGTATTTAGTATGAGAAAAGCTGAGCTTGATCATTGGCAAGAATCTGATAAAGTTAACGATTTAAAACATATAGACTGCGCTTTAGAGACTGTTGTTGAAGAAAATGTTAGGAAATTTTTACTAGCTCGATTAAAATTATTAATTGCTAATTATCCCACTTCTCAAGAGGTAAATATCAAATTCAATTATCAAAATATAGCAAATATGAAAAATATAGTGAATATAAAAATATAGCAATCAAAAATATACTAATATATTTAAACTAATTTTTACCAATTTATTTATATTTAAATACAAACTTCTTGACTTTTTTCAGGAGGATGCAGAAATTTTGAAAACAACTTTACCTCAGTTAAAAAAGCTTGCAATACAGTTGAGATTAACGGAGAAAAAAATTCTTCAAAACGCTCTCGATTATGTTGAGCAGTGGATCAAAGCATAAAATGTTCAACTATTTAAATTATATCTATGTGCCCAAAGAATTTCAGTATCAAATTGTCGATTTTTCAGACAATCGCTAACAACTTTTAGCTCTAATGTCTCTTTTTAAAATATAAAATAATTTCAAGAATTGCAATTGTTTTGAGCAATTTTAAAACCTCATAAAATGTTTCTATAAGAAACATATAAATCTTTGATTCTTCTGTGAATCTTAATCGTACAAATTATCATAATTATGAAAAGTAGGAATTCATGCTGTCTTCAATTTTTAAAAATTGAATTTTCATGAAATATATCTTTACAAAAATTAAAAACAACTTATCAAAAGATTAAAATATTTTCGCTAATATTGCAATAAGTTTTCTTTATAAAGCAAACAGAAATGTCAATTCTACCTTTAGGGAACACCTTTAGAGAAAATTATCCTTCAATGAAAAATTATACTTTAAAAAATACGAATTCGCTTAAAAGCATAGATTATAAGATGTCATATTTTAAGTTATTGACGATTTTTGAAAACTAATTTTAAAAACTACTTTCATAAACTACTTTTATAAACTACTTTCATCAACAACTATTTTTAAATTAAAACAAAGAACAATTATTTTCTTTGTGTGGAATTGATTAATTGCTAACAAAATTTAATATTCTTTTAAAAAAAGAGTTTAGTTTCTCTCTAACTTTTTTGTACATGAATTATAGCTTGCAAAAACAATTACAATTTTATGCAAAGTACAATAAAAATGCTTTAAATTCTTCTCGCAGAAGCCTAAATTTGCCAGATAGACAACAAAAAAGCTTTCTTTGACTTTTATAAAAATACATCAAGACGAGAATAATATACTTAAATTTTTAAAGTTTCAATTTACTATTGTGAATTTATGTACTACATTTGTGCATGTTTATTTGCATACAAATAATTTATATTATTTATAAGAAATCTTTATTTTTAAGAATCATCGAATAAAGAATTATATTTACGTAATTATAACTACTAAAACGTGTCAAGCGAAAAATTATAAAATCATGTTACGCTTTTATTACTAAATAAAGAAGACTCAACAAGTTAATATTTTTTTGTCAAATCAAAATCAAACCAAAGAGGGTGAATAATCTCCATTTTTTATTTTTGTTTAAAAAACAACGTGAATAGAACAATTATGCAATCTTACAAATCGTACGATTAAATTATCTTACTTCCACTGATGATATTTGAGCTTAATTTACATAAAATGCAGCACTGAGGATTGTTTCTTAGATTAACTCACTATGAATTACATTTCATTGTTCATCCCCTTATTTTACTGTAACGATTTGATAATAGCATTTATTTTCTCAACACACTCTTCCTTTTTCTTCGTAATCACTGCTTCGGCATCGACAAATGGTTGTCTGCCAATTTTTCCAGTCACTAATTTATCAACATAAAGAGATTGCTGCTGATTGTAAAGTTCCTTCAAATTCTTATCAAGCTTCTGCAATTCTTGAACACGCTCATAAACATCACCAGACTCTCCTTTCAGCTTTTGCGCCAAGTCGGAGATACTGCTCGTCGCATTCTTATATTCCTGATTGATATTTTTCACCACTGACAAAAATCCATTCGTGTCCTTGCTAGTTTTCAGATAAGCGAGCTGCTCGTCCAGGTCGTTGTAACTTGTAACCCTCCGGTCCTGAGCGGCCAAAATCTTCTCACATTGCCCAGCAACGCGTAATTTACTCTCCGAAACTTCGTCCTTGTCGATGGAGAAATCCAAACGAACGTAGATGATGACCATCAGGAAAAGAAGGTACAGAGCAACCGCAACAAGTAGAGGTTCTTGTAACATTAATAATCTAGGGAATGTATATTTCAATTTCAAATTTTGGATGTGATTCTCTACGAGATTCTTCTTCACGATTGAAACAACTGGACGACCTGTTGTGTCTAGATATGTGTAATGGAGCGAATTTGGTAAACGAATTACAGGATAAGGGACATTTAGTTCAATGTTCTTTGAGCCCTCGGGTAGAATTATTTTGACGACTAATTCGTCGATAACCATGTCATCAAAGACGTGATCGAGAAGTCTCATTTCCAAGACATATTCGTCTCCAGAATGGAACAGGTATTCGTAGCTTGGCACGTTATAGCCAACAATGTAACGAGTTTTCCAACCACCGAACAAAGGAAAACGAGGCCTCAAGTTTAGCTCCACTGAATCTTTGCGAAGTCGGGTATGCGATGTAGATATGTTTCCGATTTCATCTCGATAGTAAATGTCAGATGCTGCTGCTGGAAGGACGGTATCGAAACTCTGAATACTTGCTTGGCCGGATTTAGATTCTCGTGCATATTCGTATCTGCGAATCAAGAAATAATCAATTTACGTATTCCGTACTTTAGTTTCTTTTAATTATTTAATTCATAATGTTGATTTAATTACGTATTTTGTACTTTATGCTTTTATAACAGCTTTTCGAAGAAAACTTCCTTAAATAAAATTTTTGAAAACAGATCTGTATTTTACACATTTTACACCTCTAAAACGTGGCTTTAAATTTTTAGCTGCTGACATAACCTCAATTGATATGACAGTTTCTTTGATTTAAAAAATAGTCATTAAAAAATTGTTAAAAAATCATTATTAAAAATTTTTTTAACAAAGTATAACATTTGTTGAAGGTTGAATTGTCTTTGAACAAATAAAAACGATTAATAATCACAAAAAAGGAAAAATAAGTTTTTACATTACAATTTAAAATACAACAGTTTAGAACTGAAAATTCAAGATACGACGTTCTAGAGATGTAAAATCACGAACTTCGTGTGTAAAATATATTTGATACCTTTTCGGAAATTTTAGTTGAAAAAATGTTTTCTTCGAAAGGGTCGAACTTTATGTATTAAAAAATAAATAAATATAAGCGAATAAAATAATAAGAAAAATTAAGTCTTCATGGAAAAGGTATCAACATCTCAGAGGAATATCATTAGGGGTCCAAGTTATGTATTAAAAAATGCAATTTCTCTAATACATTCACTATTCAAAATGAAAAGATTAAAGTTTATCACCTTTAAGCATGTTTTATCAGTGATTAAACAGAATTTTAACTCATACATACCGCGAAAAGGAGCCTTTCAATAATGCTCCAGTATGAAGCAATTCAATGGTTTCCTCGACAGCAATGTTTCCCCAATGAGAAACTTCGATTACTCTTTCCATTTTTGTGACAGTCAAGAATTTATTATTATTCTCATAGTGTGCAATCATCTCTTCATAAGAAAATGCTTCTTTCTTTTCAAAAGGTCCATAAGTAATTGTGGAATCACTCTGAGTTACAGGTTTGATTTTGGAGTAATTCTCCAAGTTCCTGGACGGTAGAACAATTGTCGTGGACTGTTTACTCACTGCGTAAGGCGAATACAAGTAAACATTTCCTGTGTACTTGACAAGTTGTTTTTCCTTTTGTTTGATCTCTTTAGGATGAGGAATTAATTCGTGGGTCGAAACACTCTCCACGTCGACATTTACAGATCTACCTGGTTGCAGGGGGTCCCGTAATTCAACGGAATAGAAGAGCTTGTCAGGGTGTTCTTTCACCTTTACCTGGGTAACTTTAAGGTCAGCTCGACCTGGTTCTCGTAGATGAGCTGCTACCGAACTCACGTGAACTTTTTCATTGTGATCGAAAGCGTAGAGGAAATTCTTTACAGGGTGCTTTCCACCGTTCTCGACGATGAGTTTTGCAGTAATTTTTGTCACCTGGGCTTTTAAATCTATATTTCTTTCGGCATTTTTAATGACTAGGTTGGAATCCACTACTTGCGAGTTCGAGAAATAAATTGTTAAGGAAAAAAGAACGATAAACGTAATTGACGTTAACCGAGGTGCCATTCTGGTTATTATCTTTACACTTGTATATTTATTTCATCAGTTTTTAATTAAGAAAAATTGTTTTTCCAACCGGCACTGACAAACTGAATTTTAGACGTGGCGAGGACACGCACACAACACAAACGTGGCGGCGGACTAAAGGCGCGTTTACAAAAGCAACAAACATTTTTGTTAAAATTATTAAAATTTTCAGTTTGCTCGGGCAAATGTATTATAAATAGACTTGTATGTTGAAAAAAATTGATTAGGCAACGAAAAAATATATATTTATATTTTAAATAATTATATTTCCAACTAGAAAACCTTAAAATCTATATTATTAAAAATTCCTAACCTCAAAAATGTAAACATCAAAGCGAAGCTTAAGGAATGCTAAGAGATTTTAAAAAACGATAAACTTATTTTAAGTGCGACATTTATCTTAAGATAAATTGATTTAGATCTGAGATAGGTATTAAATTGTATAAAATTAAAATATTTTCTTATAAAAGAGACGAAAATAGCTTTCTGAAAAGAAAAATTTGATTTTGCCGCAAAAAATCCATTACACGGCGGTCTGCTACGTTTCCGGAAACGAACCATATACTAACAATTTCCCATGTGTTTTTGAACCAAAAAGCGTGTATTAATTATATTATTTGGAATTAATGTTTCTAATTGATTAATTTCTAAAAACCTAATTTATTATCTTTTACTTTATAAGAGGAATTTTATAAACTAAATTTTCATGCATGCCATGTTGAATGAATATACATATTATGCCGTAATATAAAATCCTAACCTGTAAGTTCATTTTATAGTTATATTTTACAATAGCATACAAATTGTAAAATAATGGTATTACTTACTGCTTTTATTGTTACAATGCTTATAGAATTCATAAAAACAAACGAATAATATATTGATAACTAATGTATGTTTATGTAAAGTGTTAATTGTCAAGGCTTCAATTTTACGAATCGTTAATTTTATAGGATACGATTTGAACTTATTTTGTAATATTTTTCAGGTGTGTTTAACTTTAAAATGAGCGTTATAGTGTAAAATAATTTTTTAAGTATCCAAAGTTATTCAACGAATATGTTACGCTTGCAAAGTGTTATTAATTCAAGTGACACCGTGCGTGTTTGGTAAGTTTATGCAAAACAGACATCAAATTGCGTTATATTATATTTTTATAAAATAATTGATCATTTTTCAGTTCAATTGGAAGAAGAACATTGGAAAGCATTCATAACGCAAGCAATGTCATTTTTAGGAGTCATATTACTATCAATAAAAAAAACCATTTGTCGACAATTTCACTAACAAATAGTCCTAATTCATTAACAAACAGACTCTTTTTTCGAAATTCTTTTTGGCCAAATGTATCATGTGTTAAAGAATTCCATAGACACATAACACCTGAATGTCAAGCTGACAAAACTCCTCACAGAAGAAATAATCTCAGTGCTGCCATTAATGTAAGTAATTCATTTTTAACTATGTATAATATTTTTTTAAATAAATGCGGCATTAATAGTAATGACAATAATGTTAAAATATTGATAGTTGATGTCACAGTAGTATAATTAGTATATAAAATAAATTATTGTTACATTATTGTTACATAGGTATATTAAAAACAAATTTGAAATTTAACATACAAAATTTCAAGTTTTATTCGTTTTTGTTTTTTTAAGAGGAAGTTTTGTTTAGAATATTACATGACATTTTTTTAATTGTTTTCAGGAGTATCAGGATGAAGTACAATTTAAAAATAAGCACAGTACGCAACAATTACTTCATATCCAAAACGCACATCATAATGGTAATATTTTTTAACTTAATAGTAATGTTTATGTAACTTAATAGTAATGTTTTGTAACTTAAAAGTAATATTTTGTTACATTAAACTAAGGATTTAACGAGACAATTGCAGCAAAAATCTATTACGAAAAATAATGACGATTTGAAATCTTTCAAGTCAATACAATAAGAAATAATAATAATAAATGTTATTTACAGAACTTTTTAGAGAGTTTCCAATTCCAATTTCTTCGTTGCATAACATTTATTCGATAGTTCAATCACAATTAAAATTGCAACGTGCTTTGGTAATTAAATATCAATTAACTAAAATTGGATGGTCCTGTTCATGCAAAGTTACATGGCCAGAGGTTAAAGAATTTTCCTCAATCGAACGTTCAAAAAAGGCAGCAGCGTCTTCCGCAGCTTTAAAATGTTTACAATGGTTAAAAGATATTAAAAAATTAAAAAACGGCTTGCCAGTCGTTTTTGACTTGGGTGAAATAAACGAATCACTGCAGAGGCCTTCAAAAATAGAAATCAGAGATGAATTAAAATCCAAATTAGAACATTTAATAAAACGTTATGAAAATGTGAGTACAACGATCCTGAAGTTCGCAACGTTTTTTTTTCTTTACGGAAAATATAGAAACAAATTTTCGCTATTTGTAAATTTGTAAAATATTTTTGTACAACTCCTAAAGATTTTGACTTACTTTGTTTTATGAAGTTACTTTGTTTTATAAAGTTACTTTGTTTATAAAGTTTTTTGGTAAATAAATTCTAGAACTATGATTAAGTAAACAAACGTTTTGGTTTTTCATAAATGAAAAAGACTTTGCAAACTTCAATAACATGAAAATAATTAGATATTTGTCAATCAGTCACTTTATGCTTTTTACCATTGTGGCCAAAAAATTATAAAAATTGTTTCTTTTTTTATACATTTAGAAAGTCGAGCCTATCATTCTGAAAACAGAGTTGCCGAAATTAAAAGGACCGGAAGAGGGGACAGAAGAAGGCAGTTTTGCTGCAGATGTGTTTTATCAATATAAACAAAGAAATATTATCTCCATACCTAGAGTAGATCCTGATACTAGAAATTTCGAACTTCGTAGCAGGCTCAAGGAAAGAATACCTGTCGATTATGACTTGCCAATCAATGCTTACAGGTTTTTTGAAATATTTTAAAATCTAAAAGTTTTCTAAAAGTTTGTTTAAAAATTCATTTTTTTCACAAGTTAAATATTCACATTAGACTAGATTATAAATTAGTTAACATGGATCTTCTTATTTATTTATATTTATTTATATATATATTTATATTTATTTAGATTTATTTATATTTAAATATTTATATTTATTTACATTTATTTATATTTATTTACATTTATTTACATTTATTTATATTTATTTACATTTATTTATATTTATTTACATTTATTTACGTTTTATAATTTTCAGGGAAAGAATTCTAAAGGTAGTGGATGAAAATCAGGTAGTTTTGATAAAAGGCGACACTGGTTGCGGAAAAACAACCCAAGTTCCACAATTTATAATGGATTCTTTCTCGGAAAGAGGCGAAGCAAGCAATTGTAATATATTAGTTTCTGAACCACGAAGAATATCAGCAATTTCACTCGCAGAACGCATTGCACACGAGAGAGGTGAAAAATTAGGCGACGTGATTGGCTATAAAGTGAAATTGCATCACAAACTTCCAGTAACTCCTGGTGCGATTTTGTTCTGTACAACAGGCATTATACTTAAGAAATTTCAGGAGAATCCCGATTTGATTGGATGTTCACATATTATTATTGATGAAGTTCACGAGAGGAAAGTCGATGTTGATATTATCTTGGCACTGATAAAACGAGTTATCAAGAAACGGAAAGATCTGAAAGTTATTTTAATGTCAGCTACGCTAAATGCTGAGATGTTTGAGAAATATTTTGATTGTGTTAGTCTGGATGTTCCTGGAACGGCGTACCCTGTTAAAATGAATTTCTTAGAAGACATTGCTGAGGTGGTTAATGTCGATAAGAGTTCTGAGAAAATGTTTTACAATAATCCGCAAATCGAGTGCGAAGAAATTGCAAAACTGGTACAATGGATAAGCGATAACAAACCACCAGGTGCTATTTTATGTTTTTTACCAGGTTGGAATGAAATTGTCCAGGTTGATACTTTGCTGAAGCAACTTAACAGAAGAACACCTCAATTGATTTTACCTCTTCATTCGCAATTGTCATACACTGATCAAGAAAAAATCTTTCAAAAGCCCCCCCTAGGGACAAGAAAAATCATTTTATCTACAGACATCGCGGAAACTGGAATCACTGTTCGAGATGTTGTTTACGTCGTGGATTGTGCGGCTCGTAAGGAATTGAGATGGGATAAAGAAAAGGAGATTGACACGATGCAAAATTACAAAATATCGCGGTCAAATCTTCATCAAAGGTTTCATATTTCTAATGTTTCATTCTCTTCATTTATTTCATTTTTTTATGATGAATTCAAATTGTGAATGTAAACATGTAAATTACTTGGGATTTGTTTATTTTTTGCAGAAGGGGACGAGCGGGTAGAGTACGACCAGGAGAGAGTTATCATTTTATCAGCAAAAATGATTACCGCAGATTGAAAATTTTTCAAGAGCCAGAAATAAAATGCCTTTCGTTAGAACGAGTTTGCCTTGACTCTAAATTATGTATTGATGATAGACTCGAAGATTTTATGCTTGAATTGCCCGAACCTCCAGATCTTGCAGTTCTCCGTAATTCTGTACAAACTTTAATAGATTTAGGAGCTTTGGACAAAGAGGAACGTCTTACGATTTTGGGCAAAAAACTTGCTCATCTTTCTCTTCCTCCTGTTTTAGGAAAAACGTTGATTTATTCCACTCTTTTTGGGTAAGATGATCAGGATTTCTACAACTCTGAAAAACATGGAAAACCTGGAATTCTCATGGAATTTCATTATTCCTCATGGAATCATGGAAATCTCACGGAATTTTCAATTATATCATGGAAATTTATTTTTGTTATTTAATTTCTTTACTTTATGGTATTTATTGAGATTTACCAAAATTATAATCTTTTCTTTTACAAAAAAAACTTAAAAATATTTCAAAATACTTAAAATGTCTTTGAAATATTCCAAAATACTTAAAAGCTTTTTAAAATATTTTTAAATACTTTCCAGCATTTCAAAATTTCAAGAAATACTTAAAAATATTTAAATATACGTAAAATTACTTTAAAATACTTCAAATTACTTCAAAATATTTAAAAATACTTAAAATATCTTAAAAATATTTCCAAATACTTCCAATGATTCAAAATACTTTTAATGCTTCAAAATACTTCAAAATACTTAAAATGGCATAAGAATATTTCAAAATACTCCCCAATGCTTCAAAATATTTTGAAATATTTCAAAATATGTAAAATGTAAAAAACATTTCAAAACACTTAAAACTGCTTTGAAATACATCAAACTAATTCAAAATACTCAAAAATACTTAAAATTACATTAAAATGTTTGCAAGTACTTCCCAATACTTCAAAATATTTAAAACTACTTAAAATTTCTTTAAAATATTTCAAAATATTTAAAACTACTTTAAAATACTCCATATTGATTTAAAATATTTTTAAATACTTCAAAATATTTAAAAATACTTAAAATTACTTCAAACTACTTCAAACTTTTTCCCAAAAATACTTCTCAATAATATAAAAATATTTTTAAAATCTCGTTTAAAAAAAATTTTAAAAACTTAAAAAAAAACTAAACTTTACTTTAAAATATTTTTAAAGAAACTTAAAAATACTTAAAACTATTTAAATATACTTAAAATTAAGAACTGTGGGGTTAATATGTTAAAAAACCCGAAAGGGTTATACATAGAGGGATAATAAAAATAAAAAATAATACCTAAACTTACTTTAAATTTTTTAAAATACTTCAAAATTCTTTATATTACTTTAAAATACTTCAAAATAATTCAAAGTAACTATTTAAAAATATTAGTATTTTAAATATTAAATAAAATATATGCAAATTTTAAAATAACAATTTTTAAAAATATTTTAAAAGTATGGTACTTCAGACTACTTCAAAATTCTTCAGAATATTTAAAAATTCTTCAAAATATTTAAAAATACTTCAAGATATTTAAAAACACTTGAAAATACTTAAAAAATTGTTTTAAAATTAAAAATAATGGTTTTGAGTAATTCAAATTCTATAGAAAATTATTTTTCAAAAACCTTCATAATTTCAAAAGTAATTTAAATTCTTACAGAAGAAAAAATTGTAGAAACCCTGATGATATATTTTCTTAAGAAATTAACTTTACATATTTACTTTACATTTTGCCACATGAAAGTAAAATTAATAATCTTTTATTAGAATCTTAATTGCGAAAACTAAATGATTTATGAAACTGCGACTTTTGCAACTGAAAAAGTTTAAAAGTAATGTTTAAAAAGAATGCAAAATATTATTTTCGCATTACAATTTTTTAAAAATCTAAATTAATTTCATATTTTTTCAGATGTGTTGATCCAATATTAACCGTAATAACAATGTTTTCAATGAATATGGAGCTTTTTAGAAATTCCAGGATGCGAAAAACAGAAATTAGAGATGTAAAAAGACGGTTTAGTTTAAACAGTGATCATGTTGCTTTAGCTCGGATCTACGAGCAATGGGAAGATCATGAACAAAAAGATGACAAATTAGCTGAAAATTTTAGTGACGAATGTGGAATGTTTAACATTCGGATGTATACCTTAAAAAGTAAGATTTTGATATTTATTAATTATGCAGATATTTTTATTAATATTCTTCACTCTTTTTTAAACAAAGTTGAAAAGTTCTTCATTTTTTGTAAATTTTGCATTTTTTAATAGTTTTTTCTTCTGTGTATTTACTTATGGTATTTACCGTTTACTTATTTATAGTAAATACTTATTTACTAAAGTTCAATACTAGTAGAAGAAAAGGGAGGATAATTATAAAGAAGAGAATTTTTTTTTCTTCTATTTTAAGAAACAATGATTTAATATTTCTGAAATATTTTACATTTCTATTCTTACTTTTCTAATTTTCTGATTTTTCTTTTTAGAACACAGATATCAGTTAATGAATCAGATTTCTGAAATGCTTGGAATGAGAGAAACATCTAATTGTTACCCTGGTTTAAATGAATATTCAAAAAATAATGAAATGATTAGGGCTGTTATTCTGGCAGGCATGGACCACACATTAAAGCACATCAAATTTGAGAAATTTCGAAATCGTTTAGTAAAAAGTCATAAAACGTTTCATGACGAGTAAGTAAACTAAACAAATTCGACAATTTTGTACATTTATAATACAAAAAAAAATGTTTGTTCATTTATTGTACAATAACAAATTCTTTTATTTATAATTTTTTGTTTATTATTTATTTATATTTATTTTATTTATTTTTTATTATTCACATTTTTCGTTATAATAATAGAACGAAAAATGTGAATAGGTTATTAAAATACTTTTTTTAATGTTTACAATGTTGTACGTTTACATATTTATTTATTTCAAAGTCTTTTCCGCAAATATTAAAGTCTAATAACACAATTTTTATTTTTAGGAATAAAGTCTACACGTACACAACTCCAGAAAGCGTAAATCATTCGAGAGAATATTTTCCCAGTGATTATTTAACGTACATCAAGAAAACCTTTGCTGGCGAAAGACAGAAGATGTTGGTACGCGACTGTAGTGTAGTTGCTCCTTTGACAGTCGCGTTGTTTAGTCAAGGACACTTATTTGGATATGAGGTATTATAATAATACCAATTAATTTATCTTTCTAAAAAACTTGTATTTTATAACATTTTTAATGTTCTAGAAAAACAATGTTCTTTTTGTTTTATAAGGGATTATTTCTGTTCTTGAATTATTTTCCTGTAGATTCGACCAAGTATTTTTCAAATTACTTTTATTCAAATTACTTTTAATTACATTTAATAATAAATAAACAAATAAATATATATATATATATATATTATTGTTGAATAATATATTTCTCTTGACATTTTAGTATTCCGCTGTAAAATCAGCAAATCCTGATGATGAGGATCTTGTTGTGGAAAATCAAATTTTAATTAAGGTCAGCGGCAAGGACAATGTGTCGTTCGTATGTGATGAAAGGTAAGTAATTTACAGAAAAACAATTTTTGAAATAATATTTTGTTAATAATGGCAATAATAATTATAATTATTATATAGCAATAATGATTATTATAATAATAATTATTATTATTTAATAATGTAAATATAATTAATTAATAATTTAAAAGTTTAAATAAAAGTGTATATTAACGATTACTTTTATAAAACAATTTTTTGCAGCCTTTCGATTATACTGTTTCGATTTCGAGATATTTTGTGGGCTGTTTCGCGATATCTTCTGGACAATCAGGACCATTTTCCTTTCCACAGCAAAGAATTGCATTTTGTCAATCAATATAAAGATGACATGTTAGCAGTTGTTGATAAGATTTTGGCAGAAGCTGCTGCACCTATTGAGAGTCCAGAGAAGAAAAAGACCAAAAGAAATTTTGACTTTTTAAGTGTATCTGAAAATGAAGAGGAAAATGATGAAAACCAGAGAAATGATGATTTTATTGACGAGGAGGATTATGGTTTTGATTCTGAGGATGACGAGGATGATGAGAATGAAGATTATAGAAGATAAATTTTCTGAGATACAATAAAAATGTCACCAAAGTATTGTGATTATCTGTACATAGTTTGAAGAACATTGTATTAACTTTCATAGTGGAAGACAAAGTTTCAATTTTACAAAAAATAGTTTTCATTGTTATGTAAAAATGTAATGTGTAAGAAAATAAAAACTCGAATCTTTACATCTATGTGTCAATTGAAAACAAATATTTTAAGACAAGAAAAGCTTTGAGTTCATATTTTTAAAATTTTTATTTTTTATTACAAAAAGTCAGGCTACCCGTTTTTATGTACATAAATTACATCAGCTTTTGATATTAAACTAAAGTATCATTTCAACAATCGTAGCAAGTGATTCAAATACAAGTTTTTAATTACGCATTCAGACATTCACGCTTACTTAAAATGTTCACGCTAACAATATTTGTGTTATATTTTAATTATTTTTGAGTATCCATATTTTACCATCAGTATCCCAGTTTTAAGTAAATACAGTTCCGATAAAGTCAAACAACAAAAACAATTGTTAAAAAATATCTATTTCATCACGAAATATTTGAATTTATCGGAATTTCTGTATTTTAAGTAGAAAATTTACTACTTATTTTATGTTCTAGATCTAGATATATAAATTTGTGAATAGATTTATAAATTCTTTATTGATTACTTAATAAATATTTTAATTATTTAACAGTTCAATAATTCTAGTATTACGATTTGTTAAAATAACAGTCAGTCGGTATTTTATCAAGTTATTAAATATCAATATATATGCAGTACATTAAAAATTACAAACTCTTTAATTCATATTTACATGTGGCAGGTACATGGAAGCGTGCGCTCTTGGAATTCACAACTCCTTCCACTAACAACTATCTTGAACATCTATTAATAAATAAATAAATACAATATCATTCTAATTCACGTACAAATATCAAGTATTTGAAAAACTTTATTTAAAAACAAATCAAAAGATTGAAAATAATAAACTAATATCAAACTTAACAAGTTTTTGTAATCGGAATAAAATAGTTAATCATTGATAAAATAAAAATAAATAAACTTTAATTGTATAATAAAAATGATGTCTAATAAACTTTAGTATGAGTAAAACTGGAAATAAATAACAAAAACACCTTTATGCGGAAATAAAGAAACAAGGAATGCAAATGTGTAAAGATAATGTAAAATATTAATTTCCTCTTCAGGAAGCAATATTTTAAAAAATAGAATTTTCAACAATTAGAAAAATGATTCTTAATTTTGCTTAGCAACATGACAATTTAAGTTTAACAGCAACAAAATGTAATGATAGTTTTTTGTGAAAGTTATCTAAAATTTTATAATATAATTAATACATGCCTGGTAAGATATCGATAAAAACATTAAACCTTATTGCTTATTGTTATTGGAGAAAACTCTAATTTAATTCATACATGATTTTAATGCATGTGCGATTCCATAGCTCATTTATGTAATTTCGGAGTAAGCGCCCGATTTCAATGACACTTCAGAATGTTCATTTATTTAGTAAGACTAACATTTTTGCCAAAAATTGGCTCAAAATATTTGTTGTTTTAGATTTGTTATTTTGACAGAAAATTTGAAATTGCAAAATGTATCGTTCTATTAAAATCGTATCGAGGTCATTTCTTTTTAAATGTTCAGAAAAACATGAGGATTATTTCTACTTAATAAGATTTTTTTACATTTTTATAATTAAACAAGTTATTAAATAAAAATTTAATAACTTTCGGGCGACCAGACGGAAATCTATGTATTCAAGTAATAAAATTATCTTACCTGTTTTTCTTCAAGATCCAAGAGAGAAACTTAAGTAATTCAAAGAAATTGATATTGTTTTGTAAGAAATTCTGACCGTAAACATTGAAATGACATTGAAAAATAACAAACAGGATAAACTGCGCACGCAACCCTGTAAATCCATGTTACATGATGTGTGACCAGTAGTGTACATAGTACGCAAATATATATGTACTTATGGCTACATGAATATTTACGTGACTTAATTAAGCGCCTAAATTTCTACGTGAATTTCTACGGAAATATGCACGTAATTTTCAACGTAGTATTCTACGGAAACATTTTCACCTAGGTAATATGACGTCATCCGGATCGTGAGTGATAACTTCCCGTAGATTTTTATTTTACCGACATACATATAGATATATAAATATCATTTATTTTTATACATATATGTGTGTCGGTAAAATAAAAGTCTACGGGAAGTTATCACTCACGACCCGGATGACGTCACATTAGACATCTCTATATAAACGTGTACAATGTACGCTACTGGTCACACATCAGGTAACATGGACTGTTATTTTTCAGTCAGCTGTCTGAAGGGATGCGTGCGCAGTTTCTTCCGTCTGTTATTTTTGTTTTTCTCTTGGATTTTGAAGAGAATCAAGTAAGATACTTTTATTACTTGAATACATTGATTTCCGTCTGGTCGCACGAAAGTTATTAAATTTTTATTTAATAACTTGTTTAATTATAAAAATGTAAAAAATTTTATTAGGTAAAAATAATCCTCATTTTTTTAAAAATAATTTTCTGTCAAAATAATAAATGTCCTAAAATAACAAATATTTTGAGCCAATTTTTGGCAAAAATGTTAGTCTTACTAAATAAATGAAAATTCTGAAGTTTCATTGAAATCGGGCACTTACTCCTTACATAAATGAGCTATGGAATCGCACACATATACAAATTAATCTATAAAGTTTATAATTACGTAAATCACAAATTAGTAAACATATTACTAATTTTGAATCTTATGAATGTATTATTGCACTGCCGGCTCAGAGCTTATCTTTCAAAATTACTTAGATTAAAATTTTCGGAATTTATTTTAATTAAATTCGTTGAAATTTATTTTAATTAAAGTAGTAAATTTATTTACATTAAGTCAATTCAGCAAGAATCTCACTACATTATTTTGTGTTTTAATTTAATTAGAAAGAACGAAATTAAAATGTTTTCATTTAATTAGAATGAACAAAATTAAAATGTTTCAATTTAATTAGAATGAACAAAATTAAAATGTTTTAATTTACTTAAAAAGGATAAAATTGAAATGTTTTAATTTCATTAAAATGAACAAAGCTTTTGTGATAATAAAGCGATTAACAAAAAATTATTTTTTAAAATTTGAATTTCAAAAAAGAGAAAACACTTTTTGGAAATTCTGGTTCTAGACATTTTTTATAAGTACAAGATCTTATATTCATGCTGTTCAAGATAAAAATTGTTTTACTTGCTGAATATCCTAAATTTAGTACTTATTATACGCATATACTATTAAAATCCGTGATTGTCTATATTTAATTGCATTTTATTCAACATTAAACTTACTGAATTAAGTTACCCGATTTTCGAACTTTATAGACACAACATGTCTTTGAATTTTTACTAATACTTACATTTAAATAATAAAATTCCTACAAAATTTTATCAAAAGTTGTACAAATTTTCATCTACAAAATCTAATTAATATTTATAAATTTAATGCACGAGTAACACGCAAATAGAAGTAATTTGATTAAATTCTAAATAGTCGTCATAGAAAAGAAAGATTTATAGAAGAAGATGATTTGTAGAAGAAAAAGATTTATAGAAGAAAAAGATTGATTGAAGAAAAAAATTTATAGAAGAAAAAAATTATAGAAGAAAAAAATTATAAAAAAAAGTCTCATATGAAATTAAATTAAATTATATGAGTATTGCGGAACTGTATAAATTAAATTTAATATAATCAATTATATATAGGTACTATATTAATTAGTCATGACTATCTATAATTTGTTTTAATTTTTTTTTCAGTCAAGAAGCGAGATTTCGCTTTTTACTATTATCTGGACTTAGAACAGTGTCAAAGCTTTCAGCTTCACTTTCACTGGTATTTATTGTTATTTTTTCAAGAACTCCTCCTTCATTTCTTATTCCAAATGGTTGAAAAAAAGGATTTCTAACTTCGACATCTACTCCCGAATCAATGCTTTTTGAGAAGTTTGAAGTTTCTGAAAGTTTTCGAAAATTCCCGAAGAAGACACTGTCAGTCCCAACACTTTCTGCTCCACTTTCACTGGCTCCGTCACCTTGCGATTCTGTTTCATCTGTTTCCGATACACTGCTAACATCGTGTGCTAATAATTGCTTACGAGATCCGTTGCTGTCTGTGCTGCTCAAGTAACCGCTATCTTCCATTTTATTCTAAAAAATAAATAAACAAAAATTAATAAACAAAAATTAATAAACAAAAATAAATAAATAAGAATAATTAATTATACAAATTTGTAACACTTGTTTTAAAAGTGTCGATTCAAGTCTTGAAAATTTCCCATTTTTTGAATAATCAGAAGCAGAATTTTTGAATTTAAGATAATCAAGTTTTTTTTAAAAAAAAAAATAAAAAAATTTAACATTTTACAAAAATTAATAAAATAAAATAAAATAAAAATTAAAAGAAACTTTTCTTTGTCGTAAATTATCGTAAATTCAAAAATTCTGCTTTAAGTCTACAAATTTAGAATCTTTAGATCTTTAGCTTCAAGTTTTTCTGAATTTAGCCAGCTTTCAAAAATTATATAATAAATACCATTATTTTTTTTAGTTTTATTTAATTTTGATAATGTTCATTCTTTAATTGTTGGATTAATTTTTCATTAATTTTACCAATTTTAGTTTCTTTACGAAGAAATATTTTTAATAAAACAAGATTTTTTTTAGTAATTACATATTTAATTATTAATAGTGGCATTTTAATTCTATTTTTATATTTCAACAGTTTTGTTTTAAATTTAAAGATAATATTCCGATTTAATAAAATAATTTTAAAAGAAATAAATCCCAAACATTTTCTGGAATGAATAAATCACTCATAATCGTTCATTTAAAAAATTAGTAGTATCATTTTAATTTTTCTTCCTCATAGAGAAGCATCGTTTTATAGATTTTAAAATTAAAAATGTAGAGCCTATGATTTGGTCCACACATTAATTAAAACAATTTTATTTGTTTATAAAAAATATTTCATCAATAGACAATTTTATGTCGACAGATGCTTAATAGAGACCATAAGTTGTAAAAACATTTGTTTCGTATCCTAAACATTTTGAAATTGATACTTTGTTACTAACATATTAAGTTTTTTAATATTAATTATTAATACTTAATATTAATATTTTTAATATTTAGTTTTTAAATTAAATAAATATAAATATATTCATTTGAATATGAAATACCAAAAGAAAGAAAGAAAGGAAGAAAGAATGAAAGAAAGAAAGAAAGAAAGAAAGAAAGAAGGAAAGAAAGAATATGAAATATGTTTTTAAAACAAACAAAATTGTTTAAAGAATAGAAATTACTCTTAATTGTTTTTTATCAACCATTCACTTTTTGAGATTTGAAATGAAATTTCAAAATATTTATGTTTAAAGAATAGAAATCACCCTTATTTTTTATTAACCACACAAAATTGTATTTACTTTCTCAAACTTGAAACTACATTTTAAAAGTTCCCATACAAACAAATTTGCGAAAATAGTTGCAGAAGAGTTGCAAAAAAGGTTGCAAAGTTTGCAAAGTTTACAAAGTTTAAATAGTTTTCCATAAAAGTTTACATATAAACGTAAAAGCGCTTTAAAGTTAAAACTGTAAAAAATAAATGAAAAAAACGAAAGAAAATTAAATCTGCTTTTAAAAAATACAAAACCTCCTTTTTTCTTACCAAAGCCGGATTGGTGTACAACGCTTTTTTCTGCACTTTGGTCTTTCTCAAGACATTCGAGGACTTGGAATAAACCCTATCAGCAGAATGAGCAAAGTTCCTAATCTTATTTGGAATCAGATTGATTCGATTATCTTTTTGTTGTCGACTAGAAGAACGTCTTTTTGTTCCGAGTTCATTCTCATAAAGTGAAGACAAACGATCCGTAGCCTCACACTTCTTCTCCACCTGCATTTTCCAAGGCACCATTCCCGAAGAGATGTTACTTCCTCTCTGAAAAAAATGTCCGAAGAGCTTCCCCGACAAAACATCTTCATTATTTCCACACTGAGCGAAATGTGGCAAACAATTTCCGGACGAAGTATTCCCAGTGCAGTTGATATTCGAAACATAAGAAGGATCACTACAATTGGAATAATTCTCACGTGCCCCTACGAATAATCTATCCAGATTCGGGACAGGAGCGCCATCACTAGCCGTAGGGTCCCCCGTTCTGGCACGACTCCTGTCCCAGTCGTTTTTTGAGAGGGATGCATTTTCCTGAACATTCTCAACTCTTCTCGGTTCTTTTGGACACTGGTAGATTTCTTCACAAGGAGGCATTGGAACCACATCCGGTTGATTTTGAGGTTTCCTTTGCCTTCTCGCTTGTCTGCTGTCCGGAGTGAGATACCTATTCTTTTTCCAGGAAAGAGTTTTCTCCATTTCGTTGAGTGCTCGAGTTGCATTAACGCCATTAGTGTCTTTCATGCTAGCTTTGAGTCTAGCTTCGTAAATGGCTCGCAGACTCCCGTACCCTCGATGAAGCGGAGCAACACCACTTTTCGTCGAATCTTCGTCTTTGAAGCTACCCTTCGATCTCAGAAGAATTTGATTCGGCCTCTCTAAAGAATCTGCAAATATCTCATTCCCAGAGTCCTTTTCGTACTGAACGTCTCCATTGATTTTCAACTTCATCGGCTTTCTATCAAGAGTGTCGGGCTCGTATTCGGATTCGTCCAGTTTCACATAATTTCTCGGCGAATCCTGAACCTTGATTGTCAAATGGCCTGGATTTTCCGACTCGTATTGAATTTCCGGACCGGAGTCATCACTTCCGGGACTGGCGTATCCGTCATTCACGTAAACTTCACTTACGAGGGCGTATCCCTCTTTTTGGGAAATTATTTCTGGAAGGTTGTAGTAATTGGTTTGCTTTTTTATTTTCGAAAGTGTCATTTCGCCGGTTTTGGTGTTGATGATGGCGTTCTGCATGGTCAGTTCTTCTTCCAAGGGCAGAGCGGAAGATAAACTGGGACTGGAATGATCAATGGATTCAGGTGATGTGGAAGATTTTCTGATGGATTTTGATCTCTCGAGGCTGTCAACTTCGTAATCGTCGATCTTCGAACAGGTTTCCAGTGCCTTGACGTCTACCATTTCTTTTATAACTGCGTCCATTATGCGTTTTGCTGTATTGGTGCCATTTGGTAGTTCTTTTATCATGTCTGGTAGCTTTTTCGGTACTGAAGGTGCTTTCGATTTTCTGGGCTTTTTGTACGGTGGATTAAGTTCACTCTTTTCTGACATTTGATTTTTTGTCGATTCATTTTGGTATTTTATCGCTTCATTTTGGTATTTTGTTGTTTCATTTTGGTATTCTGGTTTTATTTTATTCTGCCCTTTTGGCTTGGTTTGGTTCTGGTCTGTAGATATCGTTTGGCTTTGTTCTTCAATCAGCGTTTGATTCTGGTCTTCAATCATCATTTGATTCTGTTCTCTAGACATCATTTGATTCTGATCTTTCGTGAACATTTGATTCCGATCGTTTGCTAACATTTGACTCCGATCGTTTGTTAACATTTGTTTCAGATCGTTTGTCAACATTTGTTTTCGATCGTTTGTCAAAATTCGATTCCGATCGTTTGTCAACATTTGATTCCGATCATTTCGAATCATTTGACTCCGATCTTTCGTCAACATTTGATTCTGTCCACCCGCAGGTTGATTCTGACACTTTTGCATCATCGCATTCCGCGATTCTTGGTTTGAAATCTTTGAAATTTTCGTGTCTGATTTCGTCTTTTGATTGAGCGTCTTTTCCAAGACAGCATTTTCTTCCATTTGTTTGATAAAGGAGTTCTCAATAGCTTTTCTGACCTTGGCGTTGATTTCGTTATTTTGATGCAGATCGAGAGAAGTGAATCCATCTCTGAGTTTTCTTTGGAATTTGTCAAAAATAGGTTCCTCGAACATTGATTTTGTAGATCTTTGAGAGATGCTGAACTTGTCGTCATTTTCAAGAATTTCACTCCTGGCGATGTTGCGGAATGTCCTCAGCATTGGTGGATTGTCTTTCCAGGGAGAGAAAAATTGTTGGGAGAAATTCGATTTTTCAGACATATTGAATTCATATCGATTGGTGATTTCTTCCAGATACTGTAAATTACGTGCAAGAGTTTTCTTCTTTTCTTGAAAGTATTTCCCGTTATCCTCGGGATCTTTCCAACGACGTCCTGGTGGCTTCACGTCCTCCAACCAAGCTCGAACTCTACTTTCCCCAGGAGTGAGCTTCACGTTTTCTGAAAGTGTCGGGAGATTCGAACGATATTCTAAGCAGCCTGGACATCCGGAACACTTTTGAGATTTTCGAGATCTTGCTACAGAACTTCTACTGGAGTTTGGCCTATGTCCTTTTGAACTGCATTGTTCTGACACATTGTCTTCTTCTGGAATGTCTGTAAATATGGAATTATAGATTAAAAATTGGAATTACAAAATTGGAATTATAAAATTGGAAATACAAAATTAGAATTACAAAATTCGTATTTTTCAAAATTGAAAAATCAACACAGTTTCTATTCGGAATTTGGTTCAATTCTGAATTTAGTTTTCACTTGGACTGAATTATTATATATTTTATTTATCGAGTGATTGATATTTTCTCAATCGCACCCATTGATTTTTTAAAATAACATTTGAATTCAAATTTTTGAATCGCAAAAAATTAATGATTGATATTTACCGACTCGCATCCATTGATTCTTTTGAATAACATTTGAATCCAAATTTTAGAATCGCATAAAATTAATAAAACATAAACTAAACATTAATATGTACTGATTCGCAACAACTGATTGTTTAGAATACAGATTGCCTCGAATAAAATTTCAATTCTTTTCGAAACAAACAACTAAAAGAATTTTCTTTTTCAGGTAGAATCAACTTACTGCCGAGGGAAGGTATGAATTTCTTGGCGCTCATTTTGTGTTTGGCGATGGCGATGACTTCTCTGATTTTTAGAAGAAACTCGACAGCAGCTGGTGGAGGAGCCTGCGAAGAAACAGCGTCAGCTTTCAATTATGTTAAATAATTGATTGTGTTAATAAGTTATTGAAGATTATGTTTAATCATCTTGTTGCTGTCTTGAGGGATTAGATAACTCACCAATAATAGTTGCCTGTCAAAGTAAGCTGGATTGAAGTACAGTTTTCTTCTCTGAGCTCCCGGAAGGACTGGTGTATCTTGATGATGTGCGTTGTCAACAGTTTCCACGATTCTAACATCCTCCTCAGGCAATCTCTCACCTAAAATTGAACCTGATCCGCAGGCCACTTCGTTTATTTCCGTGTAGTCGAAATATGGGTGAACTAGGGCAGAAGTCACCTGCAATGATGCGATTTTTTTTAAAATTTACCTTAAATGTTTGTATAATTTATTATTGAACATTTAAATTATATCTGTTATTTAGATTATTTTTTAGATTACTTTTTGAAATTATTTTTTAGATTATTATTTAGATTATTTTTAGATTATTTTTTAGATTATTTTGTAGATTCTTATTTATATTATTATTTAGATTCTTATTTATATTATAATATTATTTAGATTATTATTTAGATTATTATTTAAATTATTATTTAGATTATTTTATAGATTATCATTTAGATTATTTTATAGATTATTATTTAGATTATTTTACAGATTGTTATTTATATTATTATGTAGATTAAGATTTGGATTATTATTTAGATTGTTATTTAGATTTTATCACACAAAGGTACTAAAATAATATTACTTGTTAGTTTTTAGAAGTTAATTATTAAATTAAAGAAGTTTATCATTTACTTTAAAAATAATTACTTTAAAGAAATTAATAAATTATTAAATTCAAATGAAGCACGATTACTTAATATTCACCTTTTTGTGAACTATATTTTTTGTTTTCAAATAAGAGCAGTGGAATAATAGAAGGATCTGGTTCAGATTCACATTGAATACTGACTGTAATTTGAAATTGTTTAGAGACTGAGAAAGTGGAATACCCAATTAAAAGCGCATAAAATTTGCGGCCTTAAGTGAATCTTGTACGTGCTAATGAGATAAAAGAAATGTATATGCTCATTCATCGAAAATAGAATTCATTTCAAGCTCATTTAAAAAAAAAGTATTACATTTTGGCATTTAAAGAATTTTTGCATTTTTTCTAGTAAATTTTCAAAGTTGTAAAAATTTTGTTTACAATTTCTTTTAACACTAAAATACCTTTTTATCAAGAAAACTTGAACTAATGCTTATTTTTTATTAATCAAAATTGTAATAATTAAAATTATAATAAAGAAAATTATAATTAAAATTATAATAAACAAAATTACAATTACAATCATAATAAACAAAAGTATAATTAAAAATTATAATGTTGATCTTTTTGCGCCGCTAGAACCTTTTGAAAAGCATCTAAAATCGGTTGTTTTCCATGAAAATGACATCTTTCTTTAAAAATTAGGATTAGTATAGTTTGTATTTAAAAGGGTTTTTACCCGTTAATTTGTGAATAAAATAAAATATAAAATAAAAATAATTAAAATCATAATAAACAAAATTATAATTACAATCATAATGAACAAAATTATAATTGAAATTAAATTAATGCAATGTGATAATTCTTTTTATCATTTTATGAAAAAATAATAACAAATGATTTTTGCAGCTCACTTACGTGAACATTTTCAAAACTTTGCTCGCCATCGCTCTGGGGAAGATCATCGCCCAAATCACTCTCACTTAATGCACTATCGCTCTCAAAATGCCTTGAGGCTGCCAGGAGAGGATTATTTTTTACAAGACCTTCCCTTCCATTTGTTATGACTACTTCAGGCGTTTCCGGAGATTTTCTTCTTGATTTTCTACTGTGCAAATAAAGAGATACACTGGCTACGTAAATTAAAGCTAAAAGAATCGAAGAAATCCCTATTGCTGTGTATTCTATCGTGGAAAGACCCTGCGATTTGTTGAAATTAGAAGAAAAGGTCACCTCTCGAACACCTGGTAATTAAATTTCTCGATTAAAAAAAAATCCTATTTTTCATCATTTTTCTAATTTTTAATAATTTTTTCCTATTCAACAAGATTCTTTTTTTACTAAATAATAACTTTGTTAAATAAAGAAACAATTTCATTCAAAGCAATTCATTTTCTAATTCATTGAAATTCAAAACTGTATAAAACAAAAGAATTGAAAAGAAGAATAAAATTGAATAAAATTAATCAAAATTTAATTAATCTATTAAATTAGTTGAATCAAACAAAAAACTATGAAAAAGCGAGACTGCAAAAAAAACTACAAAAAGAAACTACAAAAAGAAATTACAAAAAGAAACGGTAAAAAGAATCTACATATTAAAGAAACTACACAAAGAAACTACAAAAAGAAATTACACAAAGAAATTACAAAAAGAAACTGAAAAAAGAATCTACAAATTAAAGAAACTACACAAAGAAACTACAAAAAGGAATTATAAAAAGAAACTAAAAAAAGCTGCAAAAAAATAAAAAAAAACTGCAAAAACAATCTACAAATTAAAGAAACTACACAAAAAAAACTACAAAACGAAATTACAAAAAGAAACTCTAAAAGACTGCAAAAAAATTTTTTAAAAAATTACAAGAAGAAACTGCAAAAAATAATTTTAAAAAACTCGGGTAATTAGAGATTAACTCTTAAATTGGTAATGTCTTAAAGAGTGGTTTTCCGGAAACCGAGAATGATGAATTAAATTTAATAGGGAGTTTCTCACTGTTTTTCGAGGAAGATCCTGACACTCGGAATGCCACACAAGGTGTAAAAACTTCAGGATGTGTAGATCTCGGAAAGGCGTCTCTGCAGATCAGTTTTGCCACAACTAATTTGCCCTCAGTGGCTTCTCTCAGTCCAGTTTCTCCGATCCACTATAATTACATTTTACGTATTAAATATTCAAATCGATAGCTTCAATTGATCGCAACTATAAATTTTAATGAAATCATTTCCATTCGCAAAACTTCCCTTCAATTTGTTTCCGTCATCAATTATTTCGTGACATAATTATTTTTATACTTTCTGCTAATGAAGAGTTATGATACAATTATTGCACTTTTTTGTTATAAAAAACTTTACAAACATTTAACGAAGGCCCATTCAGTGAAGGGATTTGAATTCCTTCACTGAAAAAAAGAATAATAATAAAGAAAAAGAGAAAAATAATGAAGGTGACTGAAAAAAACTGAAGGTTTGAAGAAAATTAATTAATTTAATAATTAGTTAATCTTTTAAAGACGTTTAGTTATTTTTTTGGAAAAATTGTTAATTTTTTGAAAAAAAATTCAAAATTGTATAATTAGTCAACTTTTTAGCTTTTTAATCAGTGATAAAATTAATTTTATAAATTAAACAAAATTTATTAAAATACACAGAATTTATTATTGATTTATTTTTTCTTCTAGAAAGAGAAAATCAACCTGAAGAAAAGTTCTTCTTTCATCTCGAAAGAGTCTAAATGGCGGCTCGGAACTGGACAAGTTCCTTAATTCGATCCAACCACCTTTTCCCAATTGCTGTGCTCCAGTGATTCCGCAAACGGGGAATTTGACACCTGCAAGAAAATCATGATTTTTAATGGTTTCTAAAAAGCTTAATTAGTGAAGAAAGAAATGAAAAAATGCAATGGAAGCAAAAAACGTTATGAAAGACAATAAAACAATGAAAGATAATAAAACGCAATGAAAAAAAATAAAACGCAATGAAAAAAATAAAACGCAATGCACTGAGAGACTTTTCTTACGAATAAATGATTTTAAGCATATCGAAGAATGATATAAGTATTTGATACTTATTTTAAATTTCATGCTTTTAATGAGCTTGCTTTGTATGTTACAGTTATTTCTATTAATTTAAAATTACAATATTTTAACATTTTATAATAATGTTAAGATAATTTAAAAAATTAATTTTGTTTATTATTTTTTAAACTATTTTTTTCTATAATATTTATTATTTTTATGAAAACTCGGCATGCTGGATTTCCAGAAGTCGAAACACAGTATATATCAATTATTGTGTCGATGAATTTATAAAATAACGAAAAAGTTACACTTATAGAGTTTAAATTATTATTTAGTGATGAAACCTACGAGAAAAACTGTCGGAAGGGGATTCAAACACCGAAAGAACCGAAATACACGCACGAAAGTCGAAAGCAACTTAACCTATAACTTTATAAAAACAAATTTTGTGTGTAATTCACAGGAAACTTACGGTAGTGTCCTTGAGTCAGTACTGCCTTGAGTGCTTAAAAACAAACAAGATGAGCTTTTTTTACATACACGCCTAAGAGTGTCAAAACTAAATCTATTGTTTTAAATTAAGGTGTAATTGGAGACTTCACAAAAAATGAAGTAAAAGAGAATTTAGAATTGCACTACAATTCTGCCGTACTAAAGAAAAACTTAGGTTATTGACATTTTTGTGAAAAATGAGTTTTTGGTATCAATGAACTCGTATAAGAAAAAACTGCATCTAGTAGTTGCTATTAAAATTATTTCTCAAAGTTATTTATTGCGAAAATTGTTGATCAAAGATCTTAAAAAATCCATAAAATGAAGAAATACTGGATAAGAACTTAATTAAGCAAAGCACTTTGCGTAGTCAAGAAATATCGTATACGGAAAAAAGTCTTGTGAAAACTGCAACTTTGTTTTGTAGAACGCACAAATAAGTGTGCTTCGTGATCTACACAAAAGTGGTTTGGGAAAAACACAAACTGGCTTGTGTTAATCCCAAGAAATTCAGCAATGCTCATGCGCCACGCATGCGCAAAAGAATCAGCTGTTTGCGTTCTGCATCGTGCCGTTGACATTGTCTCAAATACAGATTTGGTTTGTGTATTTCCCAAATTCAGTTGTTTGTGAGGATCACAATTCCCGTTTTGTAGATGGCACAAGTAGTTTCAGTGAATTTCACAATCACAAAACATTTTTTCCGCGCGATTGTCGTTTTTAATTGTTGTGAATCGGAATTGGTTTTAATTGGTAATATCTATTTGATCTCCTATTAATGAGAAATTTATTGAATCTTTTATGACATTTATGAATCGGAGTCAAGATTTTCAGGTTCGGTTGTCAAAAACAATAAATCGGAAACTTCCGATTCAAAACTTTTTTAAGTGGCTTGAATCGG
>WNHD01004111.1:7669-29381 GCA_011057455.1 Ganaspis sp. Gsp50
ATTCTACATTGAATTCTATCTTCAGAATATTCTACATTGAATTCTATCTTCAGAATATTCTACATTGAATTCTATCTTCAGAATATTCTACATTAAATTCTATCTTCAGAATATTCTACATTAAATTCTATTCTTAGAATTATAAATTAACTTCTATCGTTAGAATTCTAACTTAACTTCGATTAACTTCTATCGTTAGAATTCTAACTTAACTTCGATTAACTTCTATCGTTAGAATTCTAAATTAATTTCAATTGACTTCTATCCTTAGAATTCTAAATTAACTTCAATTGACTTCTATCCTTAGAATTCTAAATTAACTCCCACCCATTAGAATTCCAAATTAAATTCTATTTGTAAGATTCTAAATAAAAATAAAGTGAAATATAAATTATTCTATCAATTCCAGGTCTGATGATACTGCAAGATCGGAAATAGAAAGTCGTGGTGAACCTGAAGGTGGAGAAGAAACACCGCCACCAGTCAACTGTAAGATCTTTTCCAAATTATAAAAATCTTTCTCTAAAAAAATTGATAGAAATCTGAATTTTAAAAAAAAAAATAAGATCGATAGTTCTACTTTATTAATTAAACAAAAATAATTTCATTCAGAGCAAATTTTTCCAGCACTATGAAATCAATATTTATTTTGTTGGATTTTACACAGCATTTTTTATTACACGATTTATTGATTTAGTTTAATCTAGTTTTATTAGTTTAGTTTCCTTAATATAATTATTAATATTAATGTAATAATAATTAATGTAATAATAATTAATGTAATATTAATTTTTGTGATGCTCATATATAATAAAAATTCTTCATTTATGCAGCAGATAATGGAGCAGCGGTTTTCAGACCGATTCGAGAAGATCCAATTGGCAGTTCCTCGGGAAGTGTGCTTTCGTCACCCACAGCTTTGCATTCACCAACATCTTCAAATGTTGTAATCAGAGGAGTAGTGAGACCTGATTACAGACGCAATACTATAGAATATATTGATAATAATTCAAACAATGTTAATAACATGGATTATGGGAAAGTAGTCGGAGAAGAAAGATTGGCTCATTTAATGAATAAATTACAAATTGACACCAGTAAAATGTGTAATGAACGACAGCACAATGGATTCATTGCAACTTCTGCCTCAGGAAACTCAACATTATCCAATAATAATTTGTGCCGAATGCTCTCACAGGATAAAGCATCAAATGCTGATACCAAAGCTGATGTAAATTTTCTTAATTTTAATCCACTCGCTGTTGAAATAATAACAAACTTTTTTAAATTGATCCTTAAATATTCAATTGATCATTAAATATTCAATTGATCATTAAATATTAAAATGATCGTCAAATATTAATCATTAAGTTAAATTAAATCATAATTGTAATAAACCGATTTTTGTAGAGAACAAAAATTTTTTGTTCGTTTTCAGGAGCTGGATGGTTATGCTACAGGCAGTTCGGGTGATATTGTTGTAAGATTGAGTACTGCTAGTTTGACGTCTAGCAGTAGTTCGGGCTCTGAACCACGATCGAAAAATAATAGATGCACCGCGGATTTGTCAAATACACAACCTTTGATAAATGGAGGAAACGACAGTCAGGTGAATTCTACTTCTTTGAAGCCGAGTACGTCGACGGGTGCTATACCGAAAAGCATAAGTTTTGACATGACTGCTGAAAGAGGGGACAAAGAATTACTGGACGATGATCAGAAAAACAAAAGGGGCTTTTTTGGCAAGCTTAAAATGTCATTAAAAAACAGAAGAGGCAAATCTTTGCGTGGTGCTGATGATTTGAGCAGGTGTTACGACAGAGAAGCTGGAGGTGACGGTGTGGACATTGGTCGTCACAGATTAAGAAGAATTATGTCCGAAGATCCTTCCGCTAGTGGAAGCTCGCACAATGGTTAGTCATTTTTTTTCTAAACGAAAATTAACAATTCTAGCTTCTTTTCGACAGTTAATAAACTATACAAGATTAATATGCGTATTAATAAAAGATGCAAAATTAATACAAAAATTAATTAATTAAAATAATACAAAAATTTACGAATAAAGTATACAAAATTAGTATACTTATTAATAAAATATAAAAAATTAGCATACTTATTAATAAAATATACAAAATTAGTACACTTGTTAATAAAATGTACAAAATTAGTATACTTATTAATAAAATGTACAAAATTAGTATACTTATTAATAAAATATACAAAATTAGTACACTTATTAATAAAATGTACAAAATTAATATACGTACTAATGAAGTATACAAAATTAATAAATGTAGTAATAAAGTATACAGAATTTGTATAGGTACTAATAAAGTGTACAAAATTAATATACGTATTAATTAATGTAAAAATTACATTTACAGATAGTACAGATGATATTTTAGCAAAATATAGAAGAAAACCAAGTACAAATAGTGATACGGCGTCTGTAGAGAGTACTCAATCTAGAACAAAAGAAGTTGAAGATGAGAGATTATTAATAGATCCTAATAACATAGAAGTATCTTTTGCATTTGTTGATGCGAAGAGGAAGCTTCGTATGGTACTCAGCACTGCTGATTTACAACACATTCCATGGTCTACGGTGTCGGAGGTAAATTAGTAAATTGTTTTTTATAATATTAAATTAATATGGTATATTAAAATTAATTGAATAAATTAATAGTTAATTATATGAATAAGTAGAGAGTATAATTGATAAATTAATAAATTAATAGCTAAACAAATAGCTAAACAAGTTTATGAATAAATAGTTAAATTAATTAAAGGAGTGTACCGGAATCTCGTTCAAAGCCGAAAGTCATGAATTATGAATAGTAAATAAAATAAATAATAGTTAAATAAATAAACAGTTGAATAAATAAGTAGTTGATGAATAAATAAACAGTTGATTAAATAAATAGTTGAATAAATAAACAGTTGATTAAATAAACAGTTGATTGAATAAACAGTTGATTAAATAAACAGTTGATTAAATAAACAGTTGATTATATAAACAGTTGATTAAATAAATAGTTGATTAAATAAATAGTTGGATAAATAAACACTTGATTAAATAAATAGTTGAATAAATAAAAAGTTGATTAAATAAATAGTTGAAGAAATAAACAGTTGAAGAATTAAACAGTCAATTGCAATTGTGTTAAATTTTACAGAGAAATGGCTGGACGCAGAAGGAAAATGAATTGATAGCTTTTCTACAAATGCAGTTGGCTGAAGCTATAAATTTGCAGGATAGAGCTTTGATCGCCCATCTTCACGAAACTTTAAGATGTGTTAGATTGTTTAACGACGAAGGCTGTAGAAAGTTATTCAAATCTCTGAAAGATGATTACAGAAAAAGATCTCCTTATATAGCATATCTTGTGCGATGTCGTCAAGGTCTATTATCTACTGTAGCACATTTAGACAGGTAATTATTATTTAAGCATTTTCAAAATTATTCTTTAAATTTAAATGAGCCCAAATTGTTTGCCGATAATTGTTTGTTTAATTATTGTTAAAATAATTAAAAGTGAGTTAAGTTTGTGTGATATACAATTTCTAAATTGATCAGTTGATTTGTCAACTGTCAGTGTGATTTTATTAATTTTATGTAATTAAACGTTTTTATGAAAAAGATTGGCAGAACGAGTAAAATGTGATCGAGACGCAGTAAACAATCATTTAGTATCAGTTTGTGTACGAGTTTTTTTGGAAAAAAGAGAAACGTTGCTTTCTCGATTCTGTGAGGAATTTAAAAGGCCTTCTTTACCTGATGAAAAGCAAGATCTAGTTGAGAATTTCCTTGCTAAAATTCACGCAGAAATGGAAAATGATGCGATATGGCAAGGTAATGCATTTATTACAATTGCTATTATTATCAATTTAAATTGTTTATTATTTGTGTTTTTATATTGTTGTTTATTTTATTGTTTGTATTATTTGTATTTTATTTTTTATCGCTATCCATTTTTATTCTTATTATTATTATTATTACTATTATTATTATTATTATTATTATTATTGTTATTATTATTTTTGTTTGTTATTATTTTATTTTTTGTCGTCACTTATTTTATTTTTTGTAGTTATTTATTTCATTTTTTTCTTAAAAATAATGTAGTTGAAACCTTGATTTGAAACTTTTTTATATAAACATCATAAAAAGTATTTGTTTTTTTGTTTGTATTTATTAATTACTTAATTTGTGTTTTAGCTGCTAGTAGCGCTCAATTGAAACTTGCGAGAATAGTCGTGGAGAGAATTGTAATGGCTCAAGTATACTATAATGCTCTTTATCCAAACGGAGATGGTGATTTGTGCAGAGATCAAGTTCTTTATGATCACATAAAAAAATTATCAAAAGGTCTAACACCTAATCATAAGGATTTAAATATTCCAAAGATTTATCATTATGAATGTCCATGGCCTTGTTGTCAGGCTGAATTGGCAGTGATATCGGCTTATAAAACTCCACGAGATAAATTTCAATGTATTTTTAGATGTGCAACTACAATAGTCAGCCTATTGTCTATGGCTTCAGAAAGAGGAATTCCAGCAGCTGATGATCTGACCCCAGTACTTGTTTATGTTATCATAAAGGTAAATAATTAAAATGTTAATTTAAATGTTAAAAAGCACTTTAGTCTAATCTATTTAGATTTAAACAAATAACACTTTAGAATCATGAAATTATTCAATCATTTTCATCAGTAATTTAATTCCATCATTTTGGCAAATAACTTAATTAATTTAATTAGTAGCAAATATTTTAATAATTTGTTTTTTTATAATCGCAGGTAAATCCGCCGTCGTTGCTGTCAACGGTTCAATACGTGGACAGTTTCTTTGGAAATCACTTACAGGGTGAAGAACAATATTGGTGGACGCAGTTCTGTTCTGCCGTTGAATTTATTAAAACAATGGATTAATATTTGCATAAATATGTTTTAAGATTGTTCAGTTTGTCTGAATCATTGTTAGAAATATCTTTTTGTGCAAAGTTACAGTCTAAAGAATTTCACGCTTCGGAGGAGTCTTGTAAATTTAATGATATTGTAAAATTAAATATCTGCTTATTTTTCCTAATTATGCTATAAAACAAAAGATATTTGTTGATATTGTAACACCAAATAAGAGTAACAAAATAATATCAAATTTATTTATGAGTTTGTTGATTGGTGAACATTTATTTAATTAAAAAATATTTTAAAAAAAACCTTTTATAATATTTTGTTTTTGTTATCATAGGTGTTTTTTAAACAAAAATATTGAAAAGTTTATTACAATTAGCGCAATTAGCAATTATAAAACTTGTTTTTGTAAAAGAGGTTAGAAGATCTGTCAGTGGAGACCTGTTTGAAGGTTGATTCACAGCTTTCACTGATTGCAGTAGCAAAAACGTGATTGGTCGGTTCAATTTGTCCGTTAGAATTGACCAATCATGTTTTGAATACTGGAGCTAGTAGAAACTGTGTATTGGCCTTTATACTCGCCTAACCTTCCTGACAAATACCTAACCTAATGGACATTTGACATATTGTTTACATTCTCAAATAATAACAAACAATCAAAATCATTAAAGTAATCTATAGATTTGGAGAACAATTAAAAACGAACTAATCTACTTTTGAAATATTTATCTGGAAATAATAGACATTGGAAAAGAAGTACTCAATAATTATTCTAATTAATTTAAATCAGTTTAAACAATAACAAATGAATAACCTAACCTTCAACTCTATCAAAACAAACGTCAATTTTTGTAGGATATTAATTATTTTCTGATCTTTTGATGAAAAAGGTACAGTTTAAAAAAATTTTTTAAAAATTATAAAATTTATTAGTATATTCAGGATAATCCATAATTATTTGCAATAATGATATTAAAAAAAGAAAGGAGTAAAAGGAATGAAATAAAACTCAGTTGAACATGTGATTTTGATTTTAATTCAATCTCATCATCCGAATTATATTTTACAATTCATCTTCAATATTCTGAATGATTGTGTAGATAAATTACCTATATTATATTCCTTTGATTTAGATTTTTGTAGTTCTACCAGGCGTTTCAAAGTTTTTTAATCATCAATTTTCTATACATATATAATATGGATTGAGAAACAATTCTAAACCATTTTGTTTTATTTTCAATTTGAATTTATCAATGAATTTAATTTTATCAACAAATTGTAAAAGCTCAGAAATATTTTACCAAAACTTCTAGTTAAAATGTTTCTGATGTTTTTAATAATACGAATGTGTCAAAACCTTTAGTCCAAATGATTCTAAAAAATTTTAGTGAAACAAAAGTTAATATTTGACATTAATAACATCAAGATTTCGAAACACCTTTTTTGGTACTCAATCGTAGTATCACTCGTGTGCCAGTTGTCCTTTTTAAAATCATTATTGCAAAATTAAAAATTGTATTTAGGAACAATGTTTTGTATAATTTATTATAAATTAGTTTTATTGCTAAATTAGTTTATATAATGAGATTGTAGTGGATTTAAAGAAAATTCGTAATTTTGCAATAATGAAATATACAATTGTAGAAATATTGTTGCATTTTCTAATGAATTGAAAAGAAAATTATATTCTTTGAAAGCTCTCATCGTGACGAGAGCGTCAGCCTTAAGTTCGTAACATTAATAACACTGAAGATGTTAATTAGCAGAATAAGAATGAATTTTATAGAAATATGCAGACATTCTTCGTTTCTCCAAATATTTTACATCTCACATTTTTTTTCATTCTCTTTATTTTTGTACAATATATTCTCTCTATATAAAATACGTACAAAAGCGTTGGAATTTCAACGTAGTTATTATATAAAAGAAAGTTTTAAACTATCTTTTAACTTTGTAATTCCAAGAACAGGTTTCACAACTCGATTTTTTTAATAATCAATTATAATTGTGAAAATGTAAATATTTAAACAAAAATGCAAATTAGTTTGTATTTAATAAAAATACAAATTGATGCAAATTTTATAAATTAATTTAAATAACAATAATATATTTAAATTTATTTAATATATTTAAATAACACAAATTAATGTAAATTCAACAAATAATATGCAAAATTAAAAAAATAAATAAATAAATAAAAAATAATAAATGTACAACAAATACAGAAAATAAATTAAGTATCCAGTGTTAAATTTTTTCTTATTAATCTTTATAAATTAATAACAAGAATAATTAAAATTAACATAGAGTTGTAGAACCATGTTTTTAGAATTTTTATTTATACCGAAAATGATGACTAAAATTATTACAAATTAAAACTTATGTTTTAAGAGTAAAAAAAGTTTCAATAGAATAATGTTTTGATTGATTATAGGTACCCATAAGCGATTTAACGAAGAGATGGCCAGTTCGATTCGCAATATAAGGAGGTAGGTAAAACACATGTGTACTTATTATATATTAGACTTATTTATACTTATTTACAATAATAAAGCATAAATATATTTTATAATGGAAGAAACGTACTCCAATTTTGCTTTTAATTAGCAAGATGAAACGTATTTTCCAATTAAAAATGTTTTCTTTGGTATCCAGCTGCTGATAAATCTTTTAAAATCAATTATACACAAAGTAAATCACTACATTTTAACAAATTTAAAAAATTCAATTTGTATACATAATTATCTATATAGGTACATGTACATTTTTTTAAAATTTCCAATATCGTCACTTTTTTATCGACAAGCACTACAAAAATATTTATTTTCAAAGTAAAGCGATTTGTGTATAAAATTAGGAAATTTTGAATTAATTAATTAATGTAATAGTTAAATCAAGATCACTAGGGCACTTTTACGAATTTTTACAATCACAAAAAGCGTTTTTTTAATGAAGGGATTTTTGGAAGACAATTTCTGCAATTCTGGATTTCGAACGAAATATTAATTATAAGCAGAAGAATAAGAAAAATAATCATGAGAAGGCTAATAAGAAGAATAATAAGAAAGAAACAAGAAGATGAAGAATAGTAAAAAAGAAACAAGAAGAAGAATAAGAAGAATAGTAAGAAAGAAACAAGAAGAATATGAAAACAACAATAAGAAGAATATGAAAAAAAACAATAAGAAGAATATGAAAAAAAACAATAAGAAGAATATGAAACAAACAATAAAAAGAATATGAAAAAAAATAATAAGAATATGAAAAAATAATAAGAATAAGAAAAATAATAGTAAGAAGAATAATAATGGAAATAAAATAATAATTTTCAAAATAATATCTTCAAGAACGAACGTTTGAAAAATGTACAGGAATGGACAGAATTTGTTTTACGCTATTACAAAAAAATAAATATAACATTAATGTTCCGTACACATAGTCTCTGAATCTTTTTGTACGAGAATCCATTCTTTTTGTTGAATATTGTATCCTATCTAGCTATATGAGCTACTTACGTGACTAACGTTTGTTTGCCGGTTTTTCTAAACTATTCAGCATTAAGTGACATTACTAAACTATATTTATACTTGTCGATTCTTCTCACCGGAGAGTCGAATTGAAATGATTATCCGTTTAAAAAAATTCCAATCAACTAGTGTAAGAAATCTAAGTTCACAATATTTTTCAATCACTTAGATCTGAAAATCTTATCTATTACTTACTTTCTTCGATCACAAGCTTTTAAGAAGAAACGCTTAACATTTTACAAGCGGAAGAAACTTCATTAATATAATGAAAAAATGTAATTTTTAATTACATTTCTAAAGAAATCACAATTCTTAAAATTAAAAAACTAACAATTCGAGAAAATTAATTTCCATTTACAATTAGATTTCGTATATTATAATAAAGCCATATTCGTTGGTAATAAAATCGTATCTTTAGATAATAAAATAATATCTTTAGATAATAAAATAACATCCATAGGTAATAAAATAATATCTTTAGATAATAAAATAATATCTTTAGATAATAAAATAATATCTTTAGATAATAAAATAATATCTTTAGATAATAAAATAATATCCATAGATAATAAAATAATATCCATAGATAAAATCATATCCATAGATAAAATCATATCCATAGATTAAATCATATCCGTATATAAAATCATATCCATAGATAAAATCATATCCATAGATGAAATCATATCCGTATATAAAATCATATCCGTATATAATCACAATCATATACGACTCGTATATAATTAAATCACGACCATTTTTAAATGAAATACAACAAAATTGTTCACTTTCACCTTTTTGAAAACGCCCCTCTCAGTGCGCGAGAGTAATGTATTTAAAAATAGAAAAATTTATACGTATACATTGTAATAAATTAATCTTTCGAATATATACATAATTATACAATGTAGTTGTACTTTTGAGCAAACAACCGCTCATTGTCTACATGAACGTACAATAGTTTTTTTATTTTTTTGTTTTTCTTTTTTTTTCGATGAAATTTGCTTTTGTGTACGTCTGTGGGAAGATATACATTTGGCACTGGTTTATAGGAAAATCTGGAAGAATTTTTTTTATTTAATCGATTGTTACTATATATGATATATTTGAATATTTGGCTTCTTTTTTTTATCAATTTTCTTATAGTTTATAATCAGTTGAACCAATTCAAAGATTGCTTTTTTCACAATTTTGGAAGTACTCGTAGTTCTTCAAAACAGCCTTGCTTTTTGTTTAAAATATTTATCATTACATATTTTCTATAATATCACTGGGTTTGGAAGTCGCTAATTTAAAAATTAAATTATTTTATCCTACAAATTCTGCTTTTTTACTCATACTGCACTTCTTAGTTGACAAAAATAAAACTAGTGCTTTTCTATAAAGTTAATTTTAATTAAAATAAATTTTCTATAAAAATTTTATAAACCATTTCGTTTGATAATTAATAATTCATTTAATTTAATTTGGCTAAATTGTTATTGTATAGAATTACGAAACTTTTTAATTTTTAAAAAATTATTAAAATTTAATTTTTCATGATTTGAATTATTCGTAATAATTTACTTGTTCGAATTATTTGTGATAATTATTTGAATTATTCGTAAAAATTGTTCGAATTGTTTGTCATAATTTTTTGAATTATTTGCAATAATTCACTTGTTCGAATTGTTTGTCATAATTTTTTGAATTATTTGTAATAATTCACTTGTTCGAATTGTTTGTCATAATTTTTTGAATTATTTGCAATAATTATTTGTAATAATAATTTACTTGTTTGGATTATTTGTAATAGTTTACTTTTTTGGGTTATTTCTTAATCAATTACATTTCTGTATTACTTTTTGATAATTTACTTCTTTGGATTATTTTTGAATCAATTACTTTTTAAAATTATTTTTAACAATTTACTTGTTTGGCTTATTTTTTAATCAATTACTTTTTAAAATTATTTTTAATAATTTACTTGTTTGGATTATTTTTAATAATTTACTTCTTTGAATTATTTTCAATAATTTGTTTCGATTATTCTTAATCATTAACGTTTTTGAATTTAATCATTCACTTTCTTGAAATAATTATTTTTCAATAATCATTTTTAAATAATTCTGAAATAATCAGTTTTAAATAATTATTTTTAAATAATTCTGAAATAATCAGTTTTAAATAATTATTTTTTAATGATCATTTTTAGATAATTACTTTCAAAGAATCTTGTAATCTTGTTTGAATTATTATTAAATAAATTAAATTTAAATTTAAAAAAATTAAAAATTAAAAATTATTTCAAAATCTTTGAAATTGCATTTAAATTTAATTTAAATTTAATTTTGAATCAATTATTTTAAACAATATTTTCAAGTAATGCATTAATATTTTTTGGTTTTAGGTATCGAGTTTCATCGCTAGTTACAGATTTGATGACTTTTTGGAGGATACTTTTTTGTGACGAGCTTGGCCAGCAGGCTCAACTCTCTAATCTTAATTTAAATACCTATAAGTGAGATTATAGAGATTTTCTTTTAAATTATCTGGCACTATCCTAGAGGATTTAGAGTGATTGGGTTAAATTGAATCTTAGCTGTTCATGACCGTTGTTCTTCTGGAGTATCCTCGCCTCGAAACAGTTTCACCTTGAGCTTCACATTCACGTTTCACTCTGTCAATAATGTCCGCAACCAATTTCTCTTCCTTTTCTCGTTGCTGTTCCCAGTCCGGACCTCGTGCAATCTGCCGAAAAAATGCACAATTAATTTTCAAATCGGGACAGCAAGAAAAAGAAAGAGGAAAAAATAGAAAGAAAAAAATAGAAAGAAAAAAATAAGAACAAGGAAAAATAGCTACAAGAAAAAATGGATATAATAAAAAACAGGAATAAAAAATAGGGACAAAGAAGAGAGACAACAAATAGGGATAAAAAATAATAACAAAAAAGTAGCACAAGTTAGTGAAAACATCATTTATTTTTTTCTTTTTGAAATAAAATGTTGAATGAATCAACAATGGTTTCTATTATTTCAATAACTATTTTACAACAAAATATTTTTATATAAAGAATGAATGTGTAATTAAAGAAATTAATGTGATGTAATTAATGTGATGTAATTAATGTGATGTAATTATTGAAGTATAATTAGTGTGATGTAATTAATACTGATAACAATCTATTATTCTTGCCTCTAGATTTCTCGTCCTGGTTTTCTTGTAGCCGAGGTCCTCTCTGTTTTCGTCATTTTCATTATCCGAGTGCCTTGAACTTAGATGACCGATGTAACCCTTTCTGGACTTGAAGAAAGCATTACAACTATTGCATTTGAAGAGGGGTGCTGGTTGTGTCACTTGAGTTGAAACATGAAGTTTGTACTTGTGTCGATACCAACGTGTTCTTGAAGGAAGAACTTCTCCGCACCATTTGCAGACTACTGATCCGTCGTTTTGGATAAGGTATTCCAGCAGCTTGTAAAATAATTTTATTCGATTTTTTTCTTTTCTTCTTTTCTGTTTATCAAATTTCATCTTTCCTTAAGTAGACAATTATCAACTTCACTTTTCTTTTCTATTTTATTTTTCGCTAAAGTAATTAATTAGAATAAATTATAAACACATTGGTGTGTTTTTTATTTTCATATGAAAAACCTAGTTCTGCCCAAACGAATCGATAATTTTATATTTTGCTTTTATTTTTAGACAGTTATTTTTGTATATATTTAGCATCGTTACATTTATTGTAATGCATTATTTTCAATTTTTTTTAATTCCGCTTTGAATTTCATTTTGAATTTCATTTTGATTTTCATTTTGAATTTCATTTTGAATTTCATCTTGAATTTCATTTTGAATTTCATTTTGAATTTCGTTTTGAATTTCATTTTGAATTTCATTTTGAATTTCGTTTTGAATTTCGTTTTGAATTTCATTTTGATTTTCGTTTTGAATTTTGTTTTGAATTTCGTTTTAAATTTCGTTTTAAATTTCATTTTGAATTTATTCAATAGTATTTAATTTTAATAGTATGAAAATGTATTTTTAGATATTTTTCTCTTATATTTTTTATAAATACATTTTTATTGCATTGCAAAGTGAAAACTAGTTCACTAACAAAAAAAAATAAATAAAATTACTTAATGATGTTGATAATTGTCATTTCTATAATAAATTTTCCGTGTATGCTTTTATAAAAAGAAAAAGAACTTTTAAAGCCAGAAACAACAAAATCGCAAAATTTATTTTTGTAATAGAAACATTTATTGCATACACACACACACTCACTCACATGGTACATGGCTGACAAAATGCTAAATAATAAAAAACACTTAATTTAGAAAAAGTTACTAAAATTTACAAGGTCGGTGTACCTTATTACGAATTTTCTCTAATTTTGCAATTGTAATTATTTCTCTATTTGGCGTTGTTTTACTTTCTTTCAAAATTTACGAACCCTAATCGTACCAGAATTTATTCATAAAAATTTCACAGATATTTTTTTAACGTGGTTTTTCAAAAACCACGTTAATTCTTTGAGTGATTTTTGAAAATGAGTCTCAAATTGCCATTAAATATTCATAAGTGAATTTTATTCGATAAATTCATTTCTGATAAATAAAAGTTGTAATTGCTGGCTTATTATTAGCTTATAATTGCAAAGTGAAAACTAGTTCACTATTAATTTTGCAATAACTAATTTTGTAATAATTAATTTTGTAATAATTAATTGTGATTGCTAGTCTTGTAATTATTAATTTTGTAATAATTGTGATTGCTAGTCTTGTAATTATTAGTTTTGTAATAATTAGCGTGTAATTTTGAGTGTAATTATCAGCTAATAATAATTCTTTTAAAAATATTTTGTCTAAAAAAAGACCTTTTGAATTTTAATAATTTTTTCACCCCTGGAGTCGTGAAAGAGAAAAAAAGCAAAAATTAAGAATTAACCAATTACAGTAGTCTTACTTGAGTGAGAATCATAATCTCAGTCGAGTATGATACTTTTTGAAGCAATTATTTGGACAAAGTCCAACGTTGCACTTTGTGCAACGAAATCTCGTTCGAGTTTGCTGGCCAAAAACTGAACAGACTCGGCACCGAAGACGATTTGTTCCTGACTCTGGCCAATGTTGTATATTTTGAATTTCTAGTCTTTCTATTTGATTCGCAGCAGATGCTGAACGGCCCCTTGAATTTGTTCGCTGTGACCAAAATATCCACAAATTAATTTGGCTAAACCAAAAATTTGCATTCTCATTGGGCCGCCGGGATCACAAACCCATTTTCAAAAACACTTTACAGAATCAATCGCAACTTTACAGAATTTTCGAATTCTTCATTCTCGAATTTTCAAAATTTTAAACTTCGAATTTTTAAATTTGGAATTTTTATCACATTCAATTTTGTTTGCAATTTAAAATAAATCGAAACGAAAGAGTAAGTGATTTTTTTTATTTGTGAATTTTTTTGTTGTAGTTTTTTTCTATTAATGAAATATTTTGTAATTGGTGATTTTTGTAAAGAACGTAAATGTACCACTGGTACGGTTAGGGTTGAAAATTTTTGATTTCGGTTGTATACATTTTTTCTAGAAATTATATCGCAGTACAACTCGATTTGTCAAATGAGTAACACGCTTAAAGTACAATTCTTTTTCAAATATCGTTGAATTAATCTAGTTGTTTCTCATTTTGGGAAACATTTAAAATTGCACTAAGTAAATTTTTGGAATGTTTAACAATTGATTTAGCTAATATTTCAAACTTCAGAAGGTCCCTTTATTTTAACAGTTAATTTATAAATCGACAGTGACGGTAATTTAATGTGAATGTTAATTGATAATATGAAATTAATAATAATGTATAATATTAAGTTAACTGATAATCGTAATTGGTAGTATTAAATTGATAATTATTTATAACAATTAATTGATAATTATTTATAACAATTAATTGATAATTATTTATAACAATTAATTGATAATTATTCATAACAATTAATTGATAATTATTCATAACAATTAATTGATAATCATAATTGGCAATATTAAATTGATAATTCTAACAATATGAAATTTATTGATAATATTAAATAATTGATACTAATCGTAAATTAACTGATAAATGTTACTAGATTAATGAAAAAAATATTTGCAGCTAGCGGAATAGAGCGCATGAAATTTTAATAAGTAAATTTGGCATTTTAAGCTACTTGTCTCTATTATAGGGCAACAAATGTAAAATTATCATTTTTGGAATCTTGTGGATTTAAAGGGACTTAAGAGCGGATTGGGTTTAGAACAGATTTATAAACATTTTAATTCGCTAAAGTTAATAGTTATTGCTTATTATTACTAAACAACTGTATGTAATCTTTTTATTTTCATACGACGTGTCCCGGCGGTCCAATCCGCCCTTTCTAAAACTACAAACTTGAACTTAAACATAACAGCTTCTTTGCTATTTTCTTTCATTTGAACATATTGATTCTTAAGAAAGTTACATTTACTAAAAGTTAATTATTAAATCGTTATAAAATAAGTATTGACTCGCTATAAAATAAATACTGTAATGAAATAAATATTGAATTGTAATTAAATAAATACTGATTCGTAATGAAATAAATACTGAATCGAAATGAAATAAATACTGAATCGAAATGAAATAAATACTGAATCGAAATGAAATAAATACTGAATCGTAATGAAATAAATACTGAATCGTAATGAAATAAATATTGAATCGTAATGAAATAAATACCAAATTGTAACAAAATAAATACTAAATTGTAACAAAATAAATACTAAATTGTAACAAAATAAATGTCGAATGGTAATAAAATAATTATTGACCATAAATACAATAAATAATAGATAATAAATAATTGACGAAGTACAATCGATAATAAATACAATCGCTAATAAATAAATACAAACGATAATAAATAAATACAAAGGATAATAAATAAATACAAACGATAATAAATAAATACAATCGATAATAAATATATACAATCGCTAATAAATAAATATAAGTGATAATAAATAATACAATCGTTAATAATTAAATACAATCGATAATAAATACAAACCGAAATAGATAAATACAAACCGAAATAGATAAATACAGACCGAAATAAATTACATGACGAAAAATGTTTAATTTCAAGTAATATCATTATCAGTTCTGATCCTTGCATAATAAGCGTTATCGTGATATATATATCTCTATACACAATTTCGTATAAAATATACTAATTTCAGAATATCGCTTAATCAAAAGGATATCATGGAAGGACACGAATCTTATAAATCAACGTTTTCATATGCACATTTCAAGGATAAGCAGCGGAGAGATAAGAAAAGTTTCATACGGCGTGATAAAAAATCAGGGAATACGCCAGGACCTTTTTTAACAATCTTTTTATTTCCATGCTTTCTCCTTTCTAAAACAACCCATTTTCTCCTTTAAAAAACGTTCTCTTTTCAAAAAACGTTCTCTTTTCAAAAAAAGTTCTCTTTTCAAAAAAAGTTCTCTTTTCAAAAAACATTCTCTTTTCAAAAACTGTTTTTTTCTCTCTTATAAAACCTATTTTCTCCTTTAAAAAATCTTTCTCCTTTCTAGAAAATGTTTTCCTCTCTTTTAAAAAACCTAGACCCTCCTTTAAAAAGACTGTCTCTTTTCTAAAAGAAAATTTGCTCTTTTTAATCCTATTTTGAGAAAATTTGCAGCTCATATTCGTGGGCGCAATTTTCGTGGCATTGAGCGTCCTTTAAGGGGATTCAGCTTGGAAGGAAATGAACGAAATTTCTTCTTGCGAGATGATGGCGTACTCCCTGAGACAGAGCAGCGAGACCAACCAACCTGTTTCCTGACCTCCGGTTCTCCGTCGCTTGCTTCTGATTTTTGAAGGTCAGCATCGCCAGGATCACCCGGATCCCCTTGATCGCCTTGGTCCTCGTCCTCTCGATCCGTCAAAAAGTGCATTCCACTCACGCTCTCAGTCTTTATAAAAGGTCCACTTGCATCCGAGAACTGGTCGTCCTTGCTGCCTGGCGAGGTGCACAACTCAAATGTGATGTCACTCGGCAAATTTGGAAACTGATCTAGAAAATTATAACAAGAGCACACAAATTTAGAGCACTTCTTTTTGCAAACTCAAAATTGTGAATTTTATTAACTTCAACGTAGTTTTAAAATTTAAATCGTCTATTTTTATCTAAAAGTTCAATTTCATTAACTAATTTCAAAGTAAAGTTTTAAAATTTAAATCGTCAATTTTTATCTAAAAGTTCAATTTTATTAACTACAAGTTAAATCGTCAATTTCATATAAAGGAAAATTGAAGCGAACAATAATTTTGTTTTCATTTTACATTCAATTCATTTCGATACATTTTTGTGATATCTTTTTATTTTATTATTTTATAAAATTGAATATTACCCTGTAAATGTTCACCAGATCTCGAGAGAGGAATAATGTTGCTTTTTTACAGCTTTTCTGAATTCGAAATTTATAACCAACGACGTCCTTTCGATAAAAATGATTCTTCGATAAGTGATTTTGTCACATTTCAGTGTTATTAAAATTAACTGAATGAAAAACTACTAATGAAACTTTACTAATGAAAATTTCTAAGTCGAAAAACGTAGCCAAGTTTAACGTTGTTAAAAATTTATAATTTAGTATTATAATAATTTAAATACTTAACTTATAATTCAGTACTTATCATAATTATTAGTAATTAAATAATTAAATTAAATACCTTATAATAAATTGAATACCTTATAATAAATTGAAAACCATATAATAAATTGAAAACCCTATAATAAATTGAAAACCATATAATAAATTGAAAACCATATAATAAATTGAATACCTTATAATAAATTGAGTACCTTATAATAAATTTAGTACCTTATAATAAATTGAGTACCTTATAATAAATTTCTGCAATATATAAATTAACAATTGTCAAATGACAATTAACAAATGATGTTCTTTTAAATACAAGTAACGACGAAAATAAAAATCGTCGTTACAAAGCAATAAAGGGAATAAGCATAAAATTCTTCTAGTTCAAATTATAACTTCTATTTATACATACATATACATATATACATACATGTATAGAAATACACATACATATATATATTTTTTATTTAATGAAGGATGTGGTCGTCGATACAAGAAACGTTCGGTCGTAGACTATTGCAATGTATATCACAAAGAGTTACAAAGAAACTACAATTAGATAAAAACAAATAAAAATAATATAATAATAATAATATAATAATAATAATAATTTTCTTCGTAAGCTGTATTGCCCACCAGGCACCAAGTTATAGGTACACTTACACACATTAGTCGACCGACGATTACAACGACAGTAGTATTTCTGTGCGAACGTATAGCTTTATGCTATCACGTGTTTTTTTATCTTTTCATATTTCCGTGTTAATAATATTGTTAAAGACTTTTTTTCAAGGTTCATCCACACCAAAAGGGAGGATGTACGATATAACATAATATATAATATACATTTTTAATATATAATATATAATATATAATAATATATAATATATTTTCTCTTGTAACTCTCTAATTGCGTAAAACTTTTTACTTTTTTCCAATCATTTTCCTCATCCTCTTTCTACTAGCATCCGTTCTCCTTTATACCATTAGTGTGTTGCATCTGCATCTGCTCTTTGATAATCTGACAATTTCAACTGACAAAGACAATTATAATAGTAATCATTAAAAAATGATAATAATAAAAATAATCATTCAATGTAGAGAACTCAAAATAATAATTAAAAAATATTAATCATAAAAATAATTATTACAAGGAATCTTCGTTGTTATTATCATTATCATAATCATAATCAACATTATTATTATCGTTATCAATCATTATCATAATAATCATCATAATCATTATCATAATCATTATCATAATCATTATCATAATAATCATCATAATCATCATCATAATCATTATCATAATCATTATCATAATAATCATCATAATCATTATCATCATAATCATTATCATAATAATCATCATAATAATCATAATTATAATCATTATCGTAATTGCCGTCGTTATTATCATATCATCATCATCATCATCATCATCATCATCATCATCATCATCATTATAGTATTAATAATAATAATATGTCTTTGTTTTAAAATAATCTCTCGGTAAATTAATTCTAACTTGCTTTTCAATAAAAAGCAAATCACTCTAAAATCAAATGCGAATTTGATTCGCTTCAACGTATAATACTATAATTCTTAAACGAGTATTCCGAACGATAAACCAATAATTTTTAAATTCTCAAATTTAAAATAAAATTAAGTAGGCAAAGGAAAAGAAAACTTCTATTAGTCTACAACTTTTTAAATAAAATATCAAACTACCGCACTCCCATAGTCTTTTCATTCGCGAGAGCTCGTAAGAGCAATCAACCAATCTAACTAGTACCCGATATTGTTAAAATTAAAAATATAATAAACGTTCTTCGACGACTTCAATAGTTATACATCTGTTATAATAGCAATTCTAATATAATTATCATAATCATATCAACTAAAACGTAAAAATAAAGTATCATGTAAAGCGTTAATTATAGAAAAAAAACATTTGTTTCCGGTTTTCTAGTACAGCAATAAAATTAAGAAATTCAACAAAATTTCTCCCTACTGACACAGTCTGTTTCTCAATTATCATCATCTGTTGTCCAAGTTCGTTATTTTCAAACTTTTCAAACGCTTTCCAACTTTTCTTTCAAACGTTTTCCAACTTTTCAATCGTTTTCTAACTTTTCAATCGTTTCGACAAATGAAAAATTGTTTCAACAATTGAAAAGTTATTTCAATAGTTTTCAAACTTTACCAAATTGTTTAATCTTTTTTGTATTTTAGGCAGTTTTTCCAAGCTTTTGAGAAAGATTTACATTCACCAACATACTGTATCAGTAGCGTGAAAATAAAGAATGACAGATGCTCATCGAGCCACTTTAAAGAACACATAAACTTACACACGCGCGTTTTACATACACATTATCCGGCCGAATATGTTGTTAATATCTATTACAAAACACCCAAGGCATACAGAATCACACCACACTCTCTTGATTAAGTAAGTCGATGCGGAAGACCAATACTGCTTTCGGTTTAAATAAGCGCACGAAAGCACGCAACGGATGCACAAAAAAAACATTATTATTGCTTATATATCAAAAGTCTTGCAAGTAGAAAGATTGAGAAGAAAGTAAAAAGCTTTAGATTACAATTTATAAGAGACGTGTCCAATAAATTTTCCAAGTCATCAGATCATTTTTTAAATCACCAAAAACGCAAAATGGACAATGTTCGACTTGCAATCTCTAACACAGTCACACACATCGTTCGACAATAATATCCTTAATTTCTAGATATCGATCTGCTATTACAATATAACTTTTCCCTAATGTGCTTCCCAACACCGAAAAATGGGCTCTCAATAATAACGTGTCATCTAATAGAACTCTAAGATTTGTATAAACGAATGAAAAAATATTAATCGTACTCTTACCAAAAAAAAACCAACATTTCCTAAGAATAGAATATAAACTCTATCTCTTTTCAAACTCTTTTCTTTCTAACGTGTGCGTGCATTTGTGCATTAATAGTAATTATAATTGTTTGCATCATTTCTCGTACGTAGCAAAAAAATTTTAAAATATGCAGAGTTCTCAGGAACCAATTATTAGTAATAATAATAATTATAATAATAATTATAATAATAATTATAATAATAATAATATAATAATATAATATAATAATATAATAATAATATAATAATTATATTATATAATAAAATAATATAATAATGTTCCAATAATGATGCACGTAAGACGGTAAATACTCAATAATAATAATATATAATTAGTAAAGAATAAATCTATAATACACAATTCGGAGACCTGTACACATACACATCGATACATTGGGTATCGATCCGTGCTATTACAGTGCATGTTTTCCTTTTCAACTATTAACTATCTAATTCCATCCCTGCATATCTTGTCATTAAAAATTCTCCAATATAAATTCTAAATATTCTTCTTAATCCATAAATAATAATACACAAATAATTAATAATACACCATTAAAGTATTAATTAAATTATATTCAAATAAAACTTTAGAAAAAGGATGATTCCATTGTATGATAAAAAATAGTGAACAGTGAATCGTGTAAAAAAAAAAATAAAAAATCAGAAAATCATCAATTTGTGCTAATACTAGAAACATTTTTCCATAAACTGATCCCAAGATTTATATCCATTAAAAAATTATCCGTCAAATATTTTATAGAAAATCCTTGTCAACTCTTTTTCATAAAAAAAGTCTATTTTTTAAGGCACTGAATGTACAATTATCACAGATACAAAATTCATTTTAAAAAATTTATGATTCTTTGAATATTGTACTTTTTCGAATATTGTGTTCTTTTTAATATTGTGCTTTTTTTTAATATTGTACTTTTTTGAACATTGTTTTTTTAATATTGTACTTTTTTGAACATTGTTTTTTTAATATTGCACTTTTTTGAACATTGTTTTTTTAATATTGTACTTTTTTGAACATTTTTTTTTTAATATTGTGCTTTTGGAATAATGTGCCCTTTCCAATATTCCGCCATTTTTAATATAATCTTTTTAAGAGTACTGTTTCTTAATAGTACCGTTTTTTAATCGATTTTTTAATACTACCGTTATTTAATGTTTTCAAAATTAAAAAAACAATTGTGCGTCTTACGAATATTTTTGTGTATTAGCGTGAGATTTGAATTTATCAGATTAAGAAGAAATGATTTAAATAGTGTTTGATGATAAATGATAAGCCACGATGATTTACAGTCCATTTCGCATTCTTCGCTGATTCCGAATTCAACACAACAAGCATTCTAAAAAGAGAAGATATCGCGGGGACGTAGGTGAATACGCAACTGATCCACGTAAGATTGCTCATTAAATATCGAAACTTGTGAATTACGCTTGCGATAATGCAATAATTAATGTTTAAAAGCAGTGGTAACTAAATGAAAGTGAATTGAATGTTATTTAATAAATGGAAGATTAATGTATTATTATATACTGATCTTGACTTCAGAGAGAAATAAATTTCGTACAACATTGTCAGATTCATTTTCAATAAATATATCAAAACTTTCAATATACATTCTTTCAACTTATCTTTTTTCAACATATCTTTTTTCAATATCTTTTTTCAAT
>WNHD01004112.1:0-11631 GCA_011057455.1 Ganaspis sp. Gsp50
ATACATTAAATAAGCTGAGACGGCAAAAATTCCCACTTTTGTAGAATCACCCATATATTTTTTTTTATTGAAGGAAAAGTATCATTCTTTTTTTTTTGTTAAATTTCTATTTAGAGAATTGAACAAATTTTATGAACTGCATTGCTTGGAACTTTTCGGAATGCTCCAATGTCCGAATGATTCTGGAAACTTTCTGACCAAACTCCACTAGACGTCAAAACTCAAAGCTCGAAACAAGTCTAAAGCGATTTGCAGTTTGAACCAATCCTCACTTTCGTACTGCTGGCACCGCAAACAATGTCCAACAAAACCACTTATTTGGCTTTAGTGAATTAGTTTCCTATTATTCAAGGTAACCATTTACTTTTGGTAAATAAACCTCATAGCTTACCCTCTTTTTCAAAGCAGATTAATCCAAATTGTAATCTCGATGGGACATTTTCAAAAATATTATTTAGTCTTAAAATAATTCTTTCAAAAATTTGCATGTAATATATAATTCCCTGACCGATTTTTATAAAATTTGGTACAATTTTCTATAATTATAAAGTAATGTTCTAAGTGAGACTATTTTTTTAATTGACTGGTATTTTTTTCGACCATTATTATATTTGTAGTATTTTTTAGATTCTTATCTATAACGAGTAGGTAATACATTTTTTTAAATCATTACAGTTAAACAGCTTTTCGTAATTAGGTATTTAGACAATTGTTAATAAATCTCGAATGCGGAAACCAACGAGATAAAAGCACACTTGAAAACTGATCAGAGTGGATTGTCAATGGAGTTGGCTAATTTTCGAGTTTCACAGGAATTGACTTAGTAAATAGTTAAAATGGCTTTCAATGATTTGATCTGCCAGGCAAGCAAATAAGTTGAGAGCGAATGTTGTTTGCACTTCAATAAATGTTTCAATATACAAACCAAAGAAACATTTGTACGAATATTTGAAATCAACCCAATCAACTTTCATTTTCAAAATTTTCTCATATAAATGCCGACAAATTATTAATTGATCGATTGTGATTCAAAAGAAATTATTTTATTTTCATTCCAATATCAATTATGACAAGTCAAAGTTTGCATTGTTTTATTCTCTTCTTGCAAATTTTAACAACTCATATATCGTGTTCATTATGAATAAACCAGATCCCAGATGCAGAACCGACATTTTGTGTGCACATAGAATTCTTTCTTTCTTATTTTGTAGCAGCAATAAAGAAGAAATTTATTCGCAAATTGTTATTGCATTGGGTTCAATTATACACTTTTGACGACTTTTCTAAATTTTCTTCACTTTTTAAATTAAAGTTGAAGATAAAGATTGTAAACACAGCTTAGGATCCTGAAAAATATTAGTTTAAAATGATTTCTTGTAAATATAGAAAGTACAAATATAATTATAATATGAAAAGTACAAAGAGGAAATAGTAATGTGTACTATGCTAGTGTAGTAGTATTGTGTTAGATCAGTAAATAATAAAAATAAAATCATTTTTTTAATGAATATTGCACCCTTAAACCTTTTTCCAATAAATGAAAAGATGAAGTTTTTAATTTAAAGCACATTGTCTATAATGCCCGCTTTAAATTAAAAATATCATAAAAATGAACGTCTTGATAGAAAACGAGGTTATGTTACACATTGATGTTTATTATGACTTAAACTTGAAACAGTTAAATCTATAAAACCCAACTCTTAAAAGTTCATATGTGATGTTTTATTGACTTTTCTTTGGTAATTTATTCCAATATTCAATACAAATTGCGAATAAATTACAAATGCATTGGTAAATATGTGTCATGAATGTTGACCGGGAACTGTAGGTGGCAGTGGCTATTATTAAGGCTGAGATTTATATGAAAAACGTAAAGCGCATGTGCAAGAGTTGCTCTTGAGTCTGCGCAAACAATTCTACTGTATATTTGCAGGTTATGTTGAAAGTTTTTGCCTGAAAGTCAAGTTATTCAATGCTTTTCATTTATTATGTAAAGGTTTTGAAGGTTGCTACAAATATTGTAACTATCATATATTGTTAAATACTGTAAATATTTAACATGAGATAAAAATAGTTGTGGATAATAAGTGTCTAACTACATATAAATTCGTGTTTTACGTTGCAGGGGACTGTAAAAATTGAAACAGGAGAAAATACTTACAAAAAGTTATTATTTTTTTATGAACGACAAATAAATCCGATAAAAGCTGGTAGACATCTTAAATCTCTACAACAATACTCCGACCTGTTGTCACATCTTTGACCAAATTCGATGCAAGTTCTGGCATCATTAGGTAATATTAAAAAGCAGATGTACAAAAATATACAGACGAAAATTGTCTTGAGATACATTTTAATTTATTTTTCAATATTCTTGGTGACATTGATTCCTTTATATATCTGTCCGTTGCGTTTCAATAATCTGGATAAATAGCTTCTGAATATCAACATATTTACAATTTATACATACAATAATAAGGAAAATTTGAAAAACAAATATTGCATTCAAAGACATTGATGAAACTGTTAAAAACGTAGTTTATTCTGTATATCTTTTTATTTAAAAAGAATTTTAATGAGTTTTTTTCAACTTAAATAATTTTTCTTCCTCATGGGGAAGCCCTTTTTTTAACCAATTATCTTGAAAACGCTTAGATCAATTTCAATGAAATTGGGCAGAGTTATTACACTCATAAAGCTCTAGAAACGCATGCAGGGATTTTTAGAAATAATTATTCAAAAATTTTTGAGCTTCTTTTTTTCTTAAAAAACACGGCTTTTTCACACATTTTTTTTCAAATAAAAATTTTAAACTAGGATTGAAAAATTTAGATTCCTTGCATCGAGACAAATCAATTGACCTATAGAAAGTCTATATATTTTACCAAAAATTTATGGAGTAAATGACAATTTTTCATTATTTTTGACATTTAGAATTCAAATTTTTTAATATAACTTTTGGAATCGTCTCTTTTCAATGGTAGATCCTTTTGAAAAAATCTTCTACATCACTGAAAAAAATGTCTGGTTAACTTAACCAGAAAGAAATGTTAAATATGCTTTTACTATTTTTTCTGGTTAAATTAACTAGAATTCTGGTTAACTTAACTAAAATTCTAGTTGACTTAACTAATGTTCTGATTGACTTGACTAATATTCTAGTTAATTTAACCAGAAAAAATAGTAAGGGCATATTTAACATTCCTTTCCGGTTAAGTTAACCAGACATTTTTTTCAGTGATTAAAAAATAAATCGCTTGACCTATATAAAGTATAAATAACAGTAATATTTTATGGAAAACATTTCAAAGTTTGATTGTTTTTAAGAATAAAAAAATTCAAAATTTTTATATAACTATGTATATTAAAACTGCGGTATTCTAAGATAATTCCTTTAGGAAAAATTTTTTATTCTAAAATACGAATTGATTCGTATTAATATAAATATAATATAAAACAAAAATTTATAAAAAGATGTCTATGTTTCATTATCTTTAACATTTAAAACTTTTTCCCTATATGAGGAAGCGGAAATGTTCATGCAATGAATATAATTTTCCACTTATTTAAATAAATGTATCGAAAAAAATAAATAAATAAATTGAATTTTGCTTTTATTTCAAGCAATTTCTTAACGTCAGTTTAAAAAATGTCTACCTAGCATCATTTTTATTTAACCAAAACTTTAGTTTATTTTTTATTTAGTTTTCTATGTAATAAATAAAATTATTAATGGAACGAATTTTTATTGAATACTGTTTTTATTTTGCGCAGTGCTTATTTCACTGAATAATAATTCAATTGAATAAACATTCTGTCAAGTGAAAATTCTATTTAATGTCACTTTTATGCAATTAAAGTTGTATGAAATAAAATTCTGTGATTCAAAATCATGCAAATGATCACAAATGAAAATTTAGAAAAATAACAGTTTTGATAAACAAATATTCGGAAGAATGAAAAGGATAAATTATAATAATAAATTTTAGACAAAAAATACAATTCGTTTAAATTGGTGAAATAAGTCAATTTAAATTCCAGAGAAATACAAGCAACTGATTTAGCTTTCTCGATTCAGGTTGTCTAAAATATTTCACTTCATTACACAACGTAAATAATAATGAAAGGACTCGGTACGTTTATTAACCATTACAGTAGTAAGATTCATGATAGACAGTTTGTTATAAATTTGTATTTAGCAGCAAGTTTAATAAAAGTAAATTTACAGCTTTTAACATGTATACGCAGTAACAATATGTTCAATTCTGAAGTAATTTTTTAATTTTACATTACATAACATTTTTAGGTAGTGTCTGCATTTATTATTTTCTATAAAACTATAGTTTTTCGTAATGTCGAATTTTATAAAAACAATTAAGAAGACACATGATAATTTATTTTGTAATATGACCCTCACTGACGGTAACTTTTCTAGCATCTTTCATTAATATCGTATTCACTAAGTTGAACACTGCATTCAAAACAATTTTTCATCGCGACTTAAATTATAATATTTGCAATTTAAAATACTGTGATGATATTATTAAATTATTTAAATCAAGTACAAAAAGCTCGATACTGATTTTTTTTGTAATTCATATGCATATAAAAATATGTTCTTATACTTTTTATATACAGTAGTTTTCGTACAAATTTTATATATTACTTGTATAGCTTTTAAAATTTTTAAATTTGAAACAAAAATGAATCTACATAAAAATGCCTTATGTACACAACAATCCTGTTTAATAGTTTATAACCCAAGTGTGTACTGTTGGAAACCGAATATATTAAATTTGAATAAAGTGTGAAAAACTGAATCGAAAATCTCTTTTTTACTATTTAAAATTTTGTGTCGTTTACAAGTTATTACGGTTTAAAGTTGGTCAATTACGCTCGAGCCTGGCGTGACGGTGCAAGCTGTATGCACCCGCATGCATCTGATACCGCGTTACCGTTACGGCTGTCATTATCGATCAACTTTAAATCGCAATTACTTCAGAACTTCTAAACAAATTTTAAAATCGGAAAAGGACTTTTCCGTTCAGTTTTGTCTGCTTTATTTAAAATTCTTATTTATTTGCTTTAAACATTTTGTTTACAACAATATGTAATATAGAGGTAAACTACATGCTCGTGGTTACGATACGAAAATTTCCATCTATCATTATTATAATGTTTTTTTAGCATCTGCGCTAAAATTTTGATAAATTTTTTAGTTGACAATCATAATTTATTAAATGTATATTATTCAATTTATTTTTTATCAAATATTAGACAACAAAATAATTTTTAACTTTTGTGACAATTCCAACATTCCCTAAAAGCGTATCATAAGGTATTTTTTAACATTAAATCGATGGTGTGATTTGTATTACAATGTACGACGTAAGCGCCCGTGTACAATCTGTACAAAAATGTAAAATCTATACAAAAATGTAAAAATCTGCACCAAAATGTATAAAATACACAAAAATGTACAATTTTAATACAAAAAAATGTTTGTACAACATTTTTACAAATCTATTCGTATAATTTTTATACAAAATTATTTGTACGACTTATACAAATTTTTTTTGTAATTTTTACACACACTCCTGAGATTCCTAAAATGAAATAAAATGACTGATTTTTTTGCGGTCGATTGAAATTTTTGTTCACAAAAAATAACAGTTCGAAAAACGTTATTTCAATGTTCAATAAATATTTACAGCGAAAATTAGAATAAATCTTATTGACTAGATTGTTCCATTTTGAGAAGGTTGTGAAGTCGTGGAAGGCAATTCGTTTACAACAATATCAACCTTGTGATCTGTCATTAATGCTAATTTTTCGTCAGCGTGAAACGTACTTTCTACTTTGTTTTTGTCATAATTTTCCCTCTTTGACTCGTTCTTCTCCCGTATTTCACTGAATTTTATTTTGTTCATTATGTCTGTTTCTCCTGGAAAAAAATTAAATCGCATGAAACCTGCTATGAAAAATGAGAAGGGAAAGGCTCTTAATTAGTCAGTTATTAATTTAAAATCCTGGATGATAAATAAATTAGACGAGATTATTGAGAAGCTAATTAAGATGAGATTAAATTAGTAGAGACGTAATTAAACAAGGGTAAGCCACCAATAGTTAATACTTTTTATACTGAAACATTTACTATAAAGATAGTTTATTAAAAAACACAGACTCTGGGACAATCTAAAATATTGTTTCTAATATTCTTGATGCTAAAATTTATTTCTTCTAAATTCCGAACCGAAGACTTCAAAATTATCGTTAACTCAACAAGATAAGGTTTAATTTGTAAATATTTACCCTTTTCGTAATTAAATTGCATAATTCCACATGCAGAAATATTCTCTTTTTTGTGATATTTAAATAGAATATTTTGTTAAATTAATTCTTTAAGAAAATCGTCTTTCTGCGAACTTCTTAAAGAATTATTTGTTAGACTACTTTGGAAAGGGTGCAAAGTTGTTACGGGAAATATTCTTCAGCCAATCAAAAACCATCTTATTTGCTACAGTGAGTGCGAGGGATTACAGTGACTGTAATTGGCCAGTCGCGGCGCATGCTCATGCGAGAGAAGTCTCGCTCTCCTGTCGCCAGTGACGCGAGTGCCAATGGCTCTCGTTAGTCAGTGAGTATGAGCTTGTCCGTCTCAAGTTAGGGTTGTCTCCATCTTTCAATTTCACACCACTCCATCTTTTGCGGAAGCAGCTGATCAAGAATGAAGACATGTTTTCTTTGATGTTAAATTAAGTGAATTATTTTAAGTGTAATGTGTTTCTATAGTTAGATAGTGTTCATCTCTCTCTCTCTTATGGACGTCGCACGCTACCAACAAATAATTTAAAACAACTGCAGAAGAAACTACATGTAGGGAGTCTAGTCAACAATATATCTCTTTCAGATTCAGGTAAGCTTTTGGTTAAAGCAAAATAGAGTTCGCGAAACCGGAAACATGACCGCCATTTTGTGAATGAAAAATAATCGGCGCCTTCTCTTTTACATATAAAATGATATTAAACAAAAATCAATAGAGATTACATACTTAGAGCAAAGACAGTTTGAGCGTTGTTACTAGGTTGCATTTCCTGGAAACATTCTATTATGTTTTCATCAGTCTCTAAGATTTGTAAAGATTCCATCGTACTTAGAGCACGAATAGTTTTAATCACAGATGGTTTAAGGTTCAGAAACCAAATTTGGTGATGCCTTGCTTCAAATTCCTTTCGAAGTCTTTCGACGCCCTGTGATTGTGAAAAAATATAATTATTATCCAATTTACTTTTTATCAAATATTGCAATTAATCAAAATAAATGTCAAAGTCTATTGGTAAATTAATCTATATACATAAATTTAATATTCCATTATCCAATTTAAAACTTTTTAAATTTTTCTCTATTTGTAGAAACAGAATGATTTTCTTTCTACTAGTTTTATCGATATTCCTGTTATTTAACCATTAACTGCTCTCTAAAAAATTGTGAATTGAAGCAGAATTTTATAAAGTTATATGCACGTACTTTAATAGCAGTGTAGTCTATTCCCTTGACATTCTGACAGTCGATAATAACAGGCAATCCTTTACTATTCTGAACTTCTCCAATTTCTGATATTTTTTGCGTCAAATAATTAACTTCCAGGAATTGAAGTCCACCACTTGGTTTAAGCAGCAGGTATTTGTCTCCCAAATGTGTCTGTTAATCGATAATGCTCGATGTAAAAGTTCGTTAAGAATTGAATTTTTATGAAATTTTGTATCCTTGGTTATCAAACATCATTTTTAATAACATTTTAGCCAAGCTTAATTCAATTAAGTGTCGATTAAAATGTATTTTCAATTATAAAATTTTACTTACAATATAAATATTGTATCAAACTGAATTAGCAATGCAATTTTTATAAAAATTAATTTACAAAAATGTTGGTAAGAAAATCTATTTAATCAATGCTTTTAGCGAAGAAAAATATTTATAATTAAATGAAAAGATAAAAATGTATAAAACAAGAACTTAGAATGTACAATTATCCTCACAGTTTGTAGATATATTTTTTTGTAAGCACCTTGCATTCTGTCACTGAAATCTTAGGCCTGGCAGACTGTGCGAGTAGATAGATTATATTGCAAATTGTACCAAGAAATAGGCCAGTCTTGACATTGAACACCACACAGGCTGCAAATGTTACTAACCCTGCTATCGCATCTGATTCTGAAATTTAAAAATAAGTTTACTTTGTATTTTTTAAGATACTGTTTTAAATGTTGTATTTAAAGCCCAACGCCCTGCACTTTTTAACAAATATTGCGATATCAAGCAGAAAATTTAAAAACGTTCCAAAGTGACCAAATCCCAAAACTATTTTTGACTTTTTTCTTTTTGCAAATAAAATTGTAGATTATTTTTAAAACTTATTTAACCACCTAAAAAGGGACAACTTTTAGAATAACATTTTCTTATTTTATTAAAATCGGTCTATGCGTTTCAGAGATATTAAAATAAAAGATTATGCAATTTTTGAAGTATTAGAAAACGCGAGTATATTGTGCGCAGGATTTCTTTTTCAATTGGTTCAGCCAACCAGCGATCGAGCGTCACTAGTCAGGAGGGAGAAACGAATAACGCGCTCCCCCCACCAACCAATAGTGGCTATAAAAGGATGCGACCGGAGTTGAAGCAGGGCAGTCAATGTTCTGTTGTCATGCTCTGCGGACCGTCATTAATAAAACAAAAAGACAGACGAGGACAAAATTATTTTAAAAACTTTGATTTTAAATCACATTTTTTGGAGTTATTTAAAAATGTGCGAAACAGAGAGACTAATTCAAAATTGCTAAACATTCGATTAGCTTGAGGAAAAGCTTGTTACAAGTAATAAGAATAAAAAACGACTTTATTATCTTTTCCTCTGAAATGCACATATGTATTTATTCGCTAACGTATACAATTTTTCCTCCTTCGCGAAATTTCTACTCGAGTTCCTGCTCCAAGTCCACAGAATGATATTATATAAAGTTTCATAAGTACGGACTCAGCGGAACTTATTTGATTTTCTTATCTTTTATCCAAAAATTTCATCCTCTATTGGTTTCTCTAGAGCCTTCCTAATTCCCTATCTACTTTTCGTAACTTATACTTCTATCGTGTTTGTTTTCTTTAAGAAACATTTTTCAATTTATTTTCAAGGACCATTAAAATTGAGAAGTATTATTCAATATGTAAAATAAAGTTTGCATTCAATGATAAATTATTATTCAAAAAAGGGCATTTAATAAAAACTTACTTTTCCCTTTCCAAAGTAGAGGCACAAGTTTCCAGTCGATCATGAAAATAATTGCGCTTATAAGTACTGCAGCCAGAGTTGCTTGTGGAATGTAATGGAAATATGGCGTCAAAAAACTGAGCGCTAAAAGTGTCATTGTTCCTGAAAAATGAAAATATTTTGTAAAATAACTTACGCTTAGTAGTCGCTATATGCATTAACGGAAAGTTGTCAGACTCACAAGAATTTTAGAAAAATAAGTCTATAATCATTTTCCCTGAATTTATAATGAAAGTAAATTACTTTGTTGATGATACATTGAACAATTTTTCATACAAAAAAAATTGTGACAAGCATTTTTCAAAAAAGTAATCAAAAAGTGAACTTTAATGATATTTTTAAGTGAGAAAATTTTCTATTCTATTTCTATTCTATTTTTTTACACACACTTGATTTAGATTCAAATTTGAGTAATCTTTGAAGATAAACGCTTTTCATTGAAGAAGAGATATGTTAACTCTTCCGTGTGTCAGATAACAAAATGCATCGGAGAATGTAATCATTTTTATCAGAAAATGATTGAATTAAAAATATTACGTTCTCGTTTTCATTTTAAGCTGAACAGTAAATACTGCTCTTGACAAATCAAGGCTTTCGAAAGAAAAGTGACATTTGCTTGTAAATTAGAAAAATACTTAAGGAACTGAGTGTCAATATTGATATGATAATGATAATATTTTTTGGTGATTAACATTCTTATGTTTGTTGTCAACAAATCTGATTCCGTCAAGCCGTACGGTGTTTACTAAAATTTCTTATTGATAAGAAACAGCAATTGGAGAAATTCCACGTGAAATAAACAAACGATTTTTAATGTTTGCACTCGTGATATTTTTAGTTTAGTATTCAATCATAAATTTTCTGTGTGACTAATAGTACTTTTTTTTCTTTTCCAGGTTGGTAAGAGTTTCGTAATTTACTGTCACTCTGTGAGTAATAATAATGCTAATAATAATAATAATAATAATAATAATAATAATAATAATAACAATAAAAATGACCCAAGCCAATAAAGGCTGAGATTTTTGTATTTATAACAAGGCGATAACAATTGAGATTAATGGAAAAATTTGCATCAATAAAAAGGCAATTTTTACTTTTATTGTCATGTACATTATGTTAACAAATATTATTGCCACATCTAGAGATATAAATTGAAAGATATAAAGTGCGATAGCTAATGATTCATAGTTATTTATACCATTATTGCTAGATTCATAATCTGTAAATTATTACCTGAGTAAAGACCAGCCATTGGAGTTTGAACTCCACTTGCGCTACTCAAGGCACTTCTTGTAAAAGAACCACATGTCGGCATTGATGACACAAAACTGCCTAATATGTTGCAAAGACCGAGAGTTCTCATTTCTTGTGAAGCATCCACTATATCTCCAGTTGCTATTACATTGAGGTCATTTTATGGTAAAACTGTTTTTTGTATTGTTTGAAATTTATTACAAATTGAAGGGGTGCGTACAATAACACGGCGTTTTATTCTATACGTTATGTTAAAATGTTGGTGATGATAGCAACCATTCCGATAGTAATGGTTTAAACTTTGTTTGAAATTGCAATGATTCATATTGATGAAATTGATAATTTTAGTGATTATAGTAGTAATAGCGATATTGATAATGATAGTAATACACTAATAGTGTAAATGATGATGATGGTGATGATGGTGATGGTGATGATGGTGATAATGATGATGATGATGATGATGATGATGACGATCGTTATGATGGTGATAATGATGCTGAAGCTGATCATAATAATGATGGTGACAATGATTATGAAAGTGATAATAAAGAGACGCTTTTTTAAGTAGTTTATACCAATAATTCCTTATCATAAATCTTCAACTACATGTTGTAACCAGGTTCTATAATTATCACTTTCATTACCACTATCATCATCATTATCATCATAGACAACGTTAACGCTATTGCCGACACAGACCTTAATATCAGCCAAATTATCTCAAGATTGATGTTGCAAATATGCTTTTAGTGGTGAAAACAGCTATACTAGTGATGATAACATATAAGTACAGTTGCAATAGCAGCAATAAATCATCAACATTAGTAATAGTCTTAATGCCACAGATAATAATAATGATGACGATAGTACTAATAAAACTCATACTTCCAGTGATGATACAGTAGTATTAGCATCTTAGCCCTTTATACTAATAGTGTCAACAATATTAGGGGAGACCGGGGTTGGTTGAGACGTTTTCCACATTTTATCGTTTAACTTGGTTAATATTCAGTTTATGAAAAGCATATCACATAGAAAACTTGCGC
>WNHD01004113.1:0-19210 GCA_011057455.1 Ganaspis sp. Gsp50
CATTCTTGCTATTATGGCAGGGAGAGAGTCATCAAATACTTTTTTAAAATAATCAGTTATTTTTGATTTAGAAGCTTCGGTTGAGTTAGATGAAGTATCAGTCTCTGAATTATCCATTGTCTCCGTTTTCCGTTTTAATTGATTAATTTTGTGTTGACTTTTAAGGTGGCTATGTAAACCACTGGTACTTCCACCTACTGCTCTTATACTTTTCGAGCACGTTTTGCAGATGCCAACATCATTTAATCGAGTGAAATAATCCCAAGGAGAATCTTTATTTATGCCTATAAACCAATACACGTATTAAACTAATAAAAATTTACAGTTCTTTTACAAATCAGTTTCAAATAAAGGGTAACTTATTTAATGGTATTTAATGATTTCCGAAACGTTGTTAACTTTGACATCTCAAGAATAGCGTATGAGAGGATTTTATACGTATAGGGGGGATAGACCTGGTGAACAACAGGGAGGCGGTTCTATGGTCCTTGTGCGCGATAGTATGTGCATCACTTCATTAATTCTTGAGGGTAATTATCATAGACATCTTGACGCTACCAGAATCAGTCCCCCATTGGCTATATACAGTTTGGCGCGATATATGCCCCTCCTAACTGTAATATTCCATCTGAGGCCTGGCATGAATTGACGCGTGACTTGGACTCGACTAAACATATTATCTTAGGTGGAGACTTTAATGCGCACTCTATGGCATGGGGTGCAAATTTTAACTCCACCAGAGGTCTTGACCTTCCGGAGGCTATAGAGTCAATGAACTTAATTCCCATAAACGATACCTATCCAACTAGAGTGGATTCTCTAGGCAGAACAAATAATAACTTAAACCTTGTCTTTGTGCCTTCAACTCTAGCTCATCATTTTGAAACGTATGTTACCGAAGACACCTTCTCATCCGACCACAAGTCTCACCTCTATAGAGTTAACAAATGAAACTGTTTACACTTCCATACAAAAAAGGTTAGATTTTAGAGATGTGGATTGGAGAGGATTCTCGGAGCGTGTTGACCATCATGTGCTGAATGCGAGCGAGAAAAGTGTTTCTGCTAACCCGATTGAGACTTACATTGGTTTTATAAAGGAAATCATAGATTCATTGATTGACAATGGTGCCCGCTACTCTCAGGAATTGGACAGAAAAAGAGAGGTCCAACCTTTATGGTGGGATCGGTCATGTATGGAGAGAATTATGTTCAGAAGGGATTTGCGTAGGGAGTTTCTTCGAGATCAGTCGCTGGAGATGAGACTAATGGTTAGAGAGCTCGATACATCGGTTAAAAGATTCCTTAAAAATAAAAAATCACTGTCCTACAGGGGATTCTGCAATAGAATTAATATCGATAAGAGTCCTCCTGAAATTTGGAATGAATTTAGAGCATTTAAGAGTCACAACGCTCCGGTTAGGTCTAATGTTTGCAACGATCCTCATTCTGAAATATTTATCGGTTTGAGAGAGGGTTTAGTTAATCCCTCTGTCGAACTATAGGAAATCGATATGATACAGCTTGATCCTTGCGATGATAACTTTATGAATAACCCCTTCTTTTTGGAGGACTTGCGCGAAGCTCTCTGCAGTTGTAAAAGAGATACCTCTCCCGGGTTGGACAAAATTACGTACATGGTTATCAGAAATTTATCCATTTTTTCTGTCGAATTTCTGCTAAGACTTTTCAATCGGTTTTTTTTCCTATCCGCCCCCCCCCCCCCCCTCATTCCAAAGCCTGCTGGTAGGGTTATCGTCCCATATCCTTAACTTCGAATGTATGCAAGCTCTTTGAATGTATGGTACACAAGCGATTGGAATTCTTGTCGGAGCGGATAGACTGGATTCCATCATGTCAATTTGGATTTAGAAAGAATAGATCGTCAATGGATTGCGTGGCTGCATTGGTTATAGATGTGCAGCAGGGATTCTTGCAGGGCAGGGGAACTCTTGTCGTGGCCTTGGATATCAAGGGCGCGTTCAAAAATATTCTTCCTTGTGCCCTGCATGGAGAACTGGTTAACCTCGGCGCCCCTGTCAGGATTATAAATTTTATCACCTTTCTAACCTTCAAGCGTGCCTTACTGTTTGTTGGTCAGGATGATTTCAGATGGTCGGGGGTTGGTCTTTTTAATCTTGCTCTTGAGAGAATCCTTATTTGTTTCCAGCGGTATATTAGGGTCCTGATGTATGCAGATAATCTGATTCTGACATTAGATATGAGGATTTTGAATGGGCCCTGCGACGGATTTCTATGGCTCTTGCCTCTCTGATTCCCTGGTTGAGCAATTTTGGACATGAGATTTTCTCTGCAAAAACTCAGGCTTGTGTTTTTACTCGATCCCGTCTCAATTCGGAAGGTCACTCCCTAAGAATTGGAGTTACTGAAATACCTATTCAGAAAACCCTTATGTATCTGGGTGTTTTACTTGACTCCAAAATGAACTGGCTATCACACATTAAATTAATTGCACAAAAGGTCTTCAAAGCTATCAACATTGTGAGAGCAGTTTCGAGAGTTTCTTGGGGAGCTAATTTTTAGGCTTTGATAATAATATATAAGGGCCTGGTAAGATCACACCTCGAATGGGGTGCACAACTTTTTGAGCAAGCTAGTCCGTCGCATCTTGCTATTTTAGACCGAGCACAAAGCTCTGCTATTAGAGGGTTGCTTGGATGCATGTCTTCCACTCCTATCGAGATGTTTTTTATTCATGACAATATGTGCAACCTATATCCTTAACAAGAGCCTCAGCTACCTATTGGTATATCCCGTCGATGTGAACTTGTTGCTTTTCCTGATTGGCTAAAAGCGTACTTATCTTTACTCCCTTATTTCCTTTCTTCTCGGTTTGTTCTTTTTCCTCTCATCGTCCTTCTTTGTACACTTAACACACAAGCAGGGACTCTCAGCAACTTGCTTCGCTTTGGAACATTTAAAATTATCCGCCACAATCTGATGTTTGGTAAAGGTGGTTACGCCAACTTCCCAACCCTGACACTATACATATACATACTCTGAAGAACTACATATTATATCGCTCAATACTGGTTGTTCAACTGGGGATTCTGGAGAGTCAAATCTAGTGCTCTTAAAGTGAAAAGTGAAATTTTATGAACAATTCTTTGATTCGTCGCTCATAAGCGACTTCCTACTGGCTCTTGGTTAACTACCTCAAGCCAATAAACTAAACCAAAAAAAAAGTCCTCCAAATTTCTATCCTGCTATAAATCGAGCTTGCCCATCCTAATCTCACTTTTTCACTTCTTACTCTTTCGACCAAAACTCAACTTTTACTCTCTCCTTCTCTAAATTGTCTTCTCCAAATAGTTAAGGCACCTTTTAATTACACTTACGAACAGACTTTACTTAATTTTCGTTTCTAAAAACTTTCCAAAATCGTTAAAATTGACTACCAAATCAACCCAGTATATTATTATCACGCGCCATCTCGTGGCAAATAATTAAATAAGTTTCATATTTAACTTAATTTAAAACAACGTTCTTCAGTAATATAAATAATTATTTTATAATTTTTACTAACCAACTTTAGATTTTCTCAAAAAACGTCCATTTAAAAAGTTAAAAAAAGTATTTATACACATAAATTGGATGTTTTTTCTTATAAACAATTACCTTTAAAATAAGCAATGGATTTTAAAAATCTGTATTTAATAAATTATTAGAATTTAAATTAAACTTTCCACTATTTTTACAATATTTGTTTTAAAAATTCGCAAAATCAGTTCAATTTGAGCAAATTTTATTCATCAATGTGGACAAAACAAGATAATTTAAATAAAAAAATTCAAAAACTAAGAAAGGCGCGACGGAAATTGAAAAAATTAAAGTAAAATGCATACACGTGTAGGTAGTAATTTTCTACAAACAAAACATTAGCTTTTGAAAGTAATAGTTCAGTTTCAAAGAAAAATGTCAATCTAAGAAATTCCAAAAGGAACTCACCCATTAGGAATAACCGCAGTGTTTAATTCTTCTAGTAAAGAATCAACGGTAGGTCGTGAAGTTGATAAACTATTGCCTGGTGAATGTAAAGTTGGACTAATTGCAAGTCCATTCGATCCTCTGCTATCTGTAATAATTAAAAGAAAAATTCATATTTATAAAAAACTGAAATTGATAGAAACAAATGCTTAATTAGAAGAAACTGAAACTATTAAAAACAAAATTAATTAATAGCCCTATAACAATATTGATAATAAAGTATATAGAATATTTACTAACCAAATAAGCGATAAAAAAAAATTAAAAAAGACTAAAGAAATAAAAAAATATTTGAAAAAAAGATTTAAAAATCATATAATTGTAAATTGTTACCAAAATTTTAGCAAATTTCGGCTGAAGACTCTAATCAATCATGATATAATATTATCGCATAATTATATTGCCAACTTTGCGTAATTACATATGAAGCGACAAGTACACAAGGTGTCATCGAAAATAATTTGGATCCAATCCAAGTTGGCTTGAACCTAAATCGTGTCTCTTGTGATAAACTTTTAATGACAAGAAGGTTAAAAAAATTAGAGAGTCCAGGTCAAGATTTATAAACAATCAACAATTTGTAATTTTTTTAAAGAAGACAATATTCTGAATTTTTTCCCTTGGATTAGAAAACATTTAGATGAATTTTATTTCTTTATTTACTTTCTCTATTACTTTTACGTGATAATTGTTCATTTATTTTTCTGAATGCTTATTTTTATTAAAAATTTTTTTTAGAGAACGTTCACAAATGGCGTTACATTTTAACAGGAAAGATTTTTTGTAAAATGCGACACAATGTATTTTTTATGAATAAAACAGCGTGACAAAATGTAAAAAAACGTATAACAAAAAAACAAGTATAACAAAAAGTATAAAAATGTACAGAAACGAACGTGAAGTAATTTATGAACAACCTCTTATTTACAAAAATGTAAAATAGATTGCTGAATCGTTAAAACAATAATCATTTTGTTGTATTCATTAACATTTTTATTCGTATTAGTCAAAATTGTATAAAATTATTGAAAAAATTGAGAAAAATGAAAAAAATTATTCTTTAAAGACAGTAGTCTAGTGGATAGAGAACTAAACTGCTGTTCAACTGTCGAGTGTTCGATTCTTGCCTACTTGGAAATTTTTTTGTATAATAGTATTATTATTGTTTATTTATAATATTATTTAGCATCATTTGCAATAAAAATAAAGTTTTTCTGAATTTTCAATCCATGTTATTTTCACTATATTTTGTGATAAAATAGGTATTATTTATTCATATTTATTTGATATGTTTACGGATATTGTATTAACATTTAAATGCAAATTAATGTTAATGACTGACTAATAACTTTAATAAATAATATTCAAGATCATATTTTTGTCTATCTATAAATAAATCATAAAAGTAATTAATTACCTCTGTCTTGAGAGTGAGTATTGTAACGTGCATTACTCAAATCTTGTAACAGAGTATCTAATTCTGAAAGGTTATTATTGAGCGACGGCATTTTCCCTCCACTTGAGCTTTGATTAAATGGAGCACTTCCGGATTTAATGATGGCTTCTTCTATGGCTTCACGATTTTGATACGTAGGCTGCTCAACAAAAAACAAAAGGATAACAATTATTTTAAATTCCCATCAGTTTTTGTAATGTTCTCAATAAACAATCAATCAACTACTCTCTAAATCTGAATCAGCAGAATTTCGCTGATTCTCATCGACAAGTGAGCTACTTACTTAAATCAGCGTGTATACCTATAGTTTGACGTTTCAGTGAAACATAACCTAAAAATTCGCCGATTCACAGCGCATGCGCTGGTTTATCAAAGCATCTCACTTATATCGCTGATTCATATTTAAAGAGTAAATATTTTTACATTTATAACGACAATTATCTAAAATTTCATGACATTCACAAACCAGTTAAAATTTCTCAAAATACAAATACAATTTTTAAATATAAATATAAATAAAATATTTAAATATAGCTTCCTCCGTACGGAAGCAAGGAGAGATTAATTATTTCTAAATGTTCAAATAAAGAACCATTAGTAATATATTCTTTGAGTAATTTTAAGATTTATGGGATTTTAAAAAGGTGCATTTTTTAAAAATGGATGATGTAGTGTAGACAAATGGAATCAGATGCTAAGAAAAGCATCATTTGTAATTTAACGAGCGACTGCGCGTGGTATTTTCTGATAGAAAATACGCGTAGGAAGGCCACAGCAAGGGACACTTCACGTCCTTGAAATTTTCTCCACACGGTCCCACTCAAATAAAATACAAAAAGTCTACTCTACTATATCAAGTCTCAGTATCCACTTTCACATTGATTTTGTATTTTCTTTGAGAGTTGATCTACACCCACAAAAAATCAAGTTTCCTAATTTGTTGCCTTTTAAAATAGATATTATCAATTTTTTTTCTATTTCGGATTCTGTAATTTCAATTTCTCTCTACCACTACCAATCCTTTCTCTTCAGTCTTTATTGTTTTTTTTCCAATTTGTAACTCTTTTTATTTTCTCTATTTATATCTATTTATATCTATTTATATCTCTTTAACTCTCTTCTCATTTCTTTATCTCTTTCTACACCTCTTTACCTGTTTCTACACTTTTTTACTTCTTTCTACAACCCTAATCTTTCTACAATCTATTACTAGTTTTACCACAAGACACAACGAGACCTTCTTGAAACGAGCGTCTTGAAACATCGAGACGAACAATCCGGTAAAAACGATAAAATAGAGAAAAATAAAAAATTCCGAATTTTATGTCTAGAAGAAGATTTTTATGATTATTCTGAATGCGCGAATTTTCCAAAGTTCCAATGTCTCTAGAATGAATTAAATTTATGTAAAAACGAATTGTTTTCTATGATTAGCGAGAAGTAAGGTATGGAAAGCAATTCAGATTCCTTACTACTTTCTTATTACTTTTAATACGTTTGACTTAACGTGCCATTATAAGAAAACAGGAAATTCTATTGTTTCGGAAACACCACACGAAACTTTTAGGAACTTATTGAAAGTAATTTAAAAGCTGATATATGAAAGTGCATCGATTAGAAAACAATTTGTATTTTGTATTGCTTTTAATTAGTTACTTAATATTTTTGATAGCAATTGAAAGAAATTCGAAAAGTAGAAATATTTTAAAAGCAGTGAACTTGGGCGTCTGCGTCTGCGTCTGCGCGGAATAAAGAGTAAAGATGGCGAATATGATGCTGACGTGGAAAGTGACGCTATTAAGTAATTTCATCTTTTTGATAGGTTTTAGTGTTGGAAATTGAATTAAGTGATATTTGTGTGAATGTAGTTGACTCCAAGCAACATAATAATACATAGTTTTATAGAATAACAAGTGTTTGTCATGACTTTTAAAGCTTTTTATCTGTGCAAAGGGACAAACAGTTTTTCGTCTTTCTTAGATAGACGACTTTGCGTGTCACTTTCAATGTTATTTTATCCCATGTTTATGAAAAATGTTAAGGCATAAAATGAGACAACGTAGAAAGCGACACGCAAAGTAGGAATTTGTCTAGTCGAAGAAAAGAAGGCATCAATAGCCGGGACTGTACACTCCTGTGCATGTATGCCTTCCGTCTGGGAAGGCACTAATTTGACATGTTTTGCCCACTTTCTATTATTTACTTACTTCATTCTACAGAATTTATTTTGTCATAAAGTAAAAAATCATAGAAAGTGGTCTAAGGATGTGATCACTGAAATAATAAATAAATAAACGTTATGCATTTTGTCTTAAAATTGACAGAAATAACAATTTAAACAGCATAAAAATGTAGTATGCAAATAATTTTTTTACAATAGTACTTAAAGAAAGATTAGAAATGAATTTATTATTGAAAAACAAAATGCAAATAATAAAATTGACTTCACAATGTTTACAATAAAGTTAGAACATCTACGCCACCGAAGTTTGACAGATACAGTTTATGATTCTCAATGTCGTCACTTCTCTGAATCACGTGGTTCTTTTGGTAAGGCGCGCTATTTAAAAAATTATTGTTTTTTAGATCATTTATCTTTTACAATTAGCAAATCTCTGAAATCGTTGGGTCTAGTAATTACAGCATCTAGTTATTTTCATAACCCATTAGTTTTAAAACTTTTTCGAAACTTCCGCATCATAAGGTAGACGATGTAAATTGCTCCACTGCCAAATATTTGGCTGAGAAAAGTGCGGTGCTTTTGGAATTTGAGGATAGGGGTCATGCATAAACTTTATAGCTCTTTAAAGGGGCCTAGGGTAGGGGGGATGAAAAAGTTGTAAAAGAGGGAAAACAGAACGAGTTTAGGAAAATTAATGAAATGGAATAAGAAGATAGTAAAGGGATGAAAGAAGGAGTAAGGAAAGACAAGATTTTCGTGTGATTGAATTGGCCGCACCTAGGCCATTAAAAAAAAAAAAAAAAAATATCAAAAGGAAGATTGAAGGGAAGAAAAGCAAAGAGAAAAACTCGTAATTAATTTAAGTGTGTCTGGATCTAAAATTAAGTAAATTACCGATTGAGACAGAAGCGGGGAATTTTGACGATTGTCACAAGCTTTGTAGCCAGTGGGAGCAGCTGCAGTTGATGAGTGACTTCTCGTTCCATTGAGAGATCCGTAGCCAGGAGTAGTAGTTTCGGGTGAGACCGTATTTTGTAAATCAGCAAGTAGAGCATCTGAAACAAAAGAATTAATTGAATATCTCTTAAAAATTACTGTCTAAATAATCACACCTGCAAACTGAAATAAAATTTGTAAAATTAACAAGCTTATTAAAGATCCTCCACCTGATGCGCATAAATGTACCTTTTACCTAAAAACACCTTATTTTCAAAAACCACAACTTTTTACAATTTTCCAAAAATACTTAATGCATAATCGAAAAATACAATTTTCTAAGAATGTACAATTTTTCCAAATATTTTGGAAACAAAGTCCAACAGAAATACGTCCCAAACAAGAAGACTTTTAATTCTTGCACGTTTTTAAGGTTGCTTCAACCCACTGACATAACCTCCAAATGGAAAGTAGTTTCAATACAGGAAAGAAAAATTCTACTGACTCTAAAATTGAACTAATTTTATATTTATTTCAAGATCTGTGAAACTTTTTTCAGACGTATCCTGAATTTATTTATTTCAAAATTTTAATCTTCTACTCTTGTAAAAAAATTATCTTGTAAAAAGATTATTTTGTATCATCCCCTTTAACTCTTTTTCATCTGTTTTACTCTACGGAGCAAATTAGCACTTTTTTTATTAGAATTTTTGTTCACAAATGACCCTATTCAATTAACGCTAATATTGTCATCTCTCCTATTTACAACATTTCTGTTCTTTTCTCTACAATTTAAATTTTTTTTAAGACCCAAGCATGTCACTTTTGGCCTTTGATACTTTATCGTAAGAAATGTCAATGGATTTGTACCTCCTTAACCCAGAATTAAGACGTCTTTTCTAAAATAACTATTCTTAGACAGTCCCTGTCAAAAGCTATCACTGGAAATTGGAAAAAAAAACAAAAATGCTTTTATTTATTATCGGCTTATTATTATCGGCTATAATAATTAATTCTATTAAATAATAAATCAGGATATGTTTACAATACCTTATATTTATATTTTTTTTAAATACCGGTATTTAATTTTGAACAAGTTCCAGTAAAACATAACCTACACAATTCGCTGACTTTTTCTCAGTGCGCATGCGCTGATTGCTCGCCTATCTCTGATTTACAAAAAAAACAAAGTCAAACCAATTTACTACTACTACTCTGATTTACATTTAAACAATTAATTAACAAAATTTCCAGTCACCGAAATTATTCTTATTTTAAATTTAAATCATAGATACAACGAACCGATCTTATAACTTTTAAATTATTATATTTTGCAATAATTGAAGTTTAAATGAATTTAAATTATTACAAACTAAAAGAGTCGATTACTATTATTCATTTATTTCTCTAATAAAGATAATATTCTATAATAAATAAAAAATATTTTCCAATTTTCAGGATTGAAATTTGTCATAGGGACTCTCAGAATAAAAAAAGCTACAAGTACCTTAATCCCAGAATCCAAACAACCATTTTGAAAAAAAAACATAATTCCACAATGTGCATTGTTTCTAGGGTCGTTGTCAGAACCTTTAATTAATTACTTACTAAGATATTGTTCCCATTTGGCATGACGTGCGGCAGTAGCCAATCGAAGATTAAGGGACGGCGAAGTGGGTCTCAAAACATCTGTCATCTTGTTAGGATTTGTTATCTTTATAATCTACATAAATACAATAATCTAGTTGAATTTTGTTTGACTCTTTTGTGTCAGCACTAATTTAAAGACGCGCACAATTTTTTTTTAAATTTTTCACAGTCTGTCTTGTGATTACTGTACTTTTTAGAAAGAATTAAAAATTGTCCATCAAAAACAATTTTTGAAACTAGTTAATTACTCTATAAGGTATAATTAGTATAAAAATATAAATGTTTATAAAAAAATGAAGATAAATTTAATTTACATATTTTTATAAATAAAAAATAAGGTAAACTTAATTTATCTACACAGTACCCGCTCTCAATATGTCTGATCATGGGTGATGAATTTCCAGGAAAGTAGATTCCCCTACTCATCCCTATCTCAGCGCCAACGTTGAGAGCGGTTACTGCGAAGAAAACGAAAAGGGTAGAAAGCATTCGACCGTAGATGGGGAAAAAAGGGCACATTGAGAGCGGAGACTGTATTAATATTAAGACAAACTTTTACATTTGAAATAATTAATAGAAGCCGTGAATTAAAAAAAGTTTTTCTTCCACAGCTTCAATTAAAAATTGCAATTTTTGGTACAGTTAATTAAATATTCTAAAATAATATTCTAAACAACTGGTTACATACAATGTTCTAATTTAAAAACAGCCGATTAAGCATTTTTTAATGTTTAATTTTTTTTAAACTAATATTGAGGGGGCACATTCAATAACTTGAAAACATGAGATTCATTGGCGTTCTCAAGAAATTTTTATTCGAATTTTCAAATTCGAAAAATTCTATTTTAATATTAAGATGTAGAGGAGCAAAAACCTGACATTTTTTCTTTTGAATTTTGTTTTTCTGAAATGGTAGAGTTACTCAACATATAATGGGGATGTCTTTATAGTCACATCAATATTTTAAAAAAATTATTGTTCATTAATAATTAACAAAATATTTGAACTTTGAAAATTCGATTCAACATTTTTTGGGAGCGCCAATTTTATTCGATCGCCTTGGGAGTTATTGTATGTCCTCTTCAATTAAATATTTATGTTTTAAAAAAACTCATGTCTTAATTAAAGAACAGCTAATTAAATATTCTAATATTAAAAAAGAAGTAATTAATTATTCAAATTTAAAATTTCCAAGAAAAGATTAAAAATACAGAAACAATATTTTATTTTAGAATATTTAAACACATATTTGGAACACAACAAATTAATAGTAGGAAAATATAGTAGAAAATTATTAATAAGAAATGGAAAACATTGCGTATTTGAGGAATTGGCACTTGTCCTTTTTGCCATTCTAAACGAAATAAACAATGTGATTTGCAGAAAATCCAAGAGACGATTTCCTTGAGAAATAAACAACTTCCGGAAGTAGAAGAGAGAAAACTTGTTGCGGAAGAGACATTTTGGCATGCCAGTGGAATTTTTATTACTCTACGATATTATGATTTATTAATTTAACACGCAAACTGGTAATCTAAACTAATTTTTTTTTTTTTTAATTAAGTATTTAATTCTTTTGAAAATAGACATACCGGAGGTTGTCTTTGAGGAATTTCGACAAAGATAGGCGGCGGGTATGAATAACTTTCAACAGTATAACTCACATTGTGCTCCATTTTTGAAAAAAGCTAACAATTTTCAAAGAATAAATAAAGACAAAAATCGATCTTCTAGAAAATGATCATTTTTTTATAAGTATCGAAATATCAATTCGCAGAAATCTCAAATTTCGTTTCTTTAATTTTGCACAATTAAATAATGAATAATTTATTAATAATAAATTAATAATAAATAGTATATTAATAATAAATAACTTATTAATAATAATAATAATAATAATAATAATAATTTATTTTAATAGTTAATAGTGCTTATTTATTTAAAGAATTATTCAACATCTCCTAGTTTAATTTTCTTATTTTCAGAAATTATTTTTGTTTGGTCCTTATAATTAAACAAATTTAAAACAAAATCTGCAAAAAATATAAAGGTGCGTTTTCCGAGAAATTCAACTTTCTTATATTTTTTAAAACTTCCAGGGATTTTTTTTTCTTGTTTTGCCAAAATACGTGTCCCTTAATTTCTTCTAGAAAAACAACATATTTCATCCCCATACCATTCCGTGATCAGAAATGGAAACTCTGATTTTAAATGGAACCTGTCCCATGATATTCAAAAGTAATCAATTGCAGAAAATCTATGGTCTCAAAAATTATATTTCTCAGCAAAAGCAAATAATAATTTCGACGCTAGATCAAATTATTTCTAACTAGACTTTTCCTGCCAGCTAAAGCGTCAGTGATGTCAAGGTAAAGTAATCACCAATAATTAATTTCTGAGTAGGAGGCAATTTTCCGACCCTAAGAGAAATAATAAAGACGTGAAGGCGAATTAAATAGGAGTAAATAAGACGTCGAAGGTTAATTGAAACGGAATACAGTAGAAATTGCCTCGCGATAGACTTGGGGGATGGAGAGAGACTAGAAGCTTATTCGAGTCTTGGTGGATCGGCTGAACAATTTCAAATTGGTTTGTATGTACCTTCGAAGGGTGCCTTTTTCCATAGATCTCTCTTGGACGGAGCGCCAGTTATTTTGATTTGGCATGTTTAGAGAGAAAGAGGACAGAGGGTAAGGCGGGACAGAGAATACGATGCTGTACATTGAGAGACCATAGGCGTCCAGACGGCGTCGTCGACGGCGCCGGGCATGGCGCTAACTAGCACCCCTAGTACACACCCACGCCTTTATTAAACTGCCCGTCTACTTCCAACGCACGTTTACCATCGTAAAATTGAACACGGCGCACACTCATCCACCAATATAATAAAGTCGTATACCTGCTCAATGAGAAATGCAAAGATAGACAATAATTTACGTAATTAAAAATCCACAAGAGTGAAAACTCAATTATTTTACAATAACAGGAATATACGTGTACTTTATTTATTATTTAATATAATTGAAGTCCCTAGAGATAAGAGCCTTTATGGGGAACAAAATTAATATAAATATAGCCGTAATTATAGTGGCTAGAAAAGACATCGAGAAATATATATATGTAACATCTTGTTTGTGTAATATTTCAATGTCAATTAAATCTGTAACTTGGGTTGGTCTGCATGAAATAAAATGGAACCAGCCTATACAATTGTAATGTTTATTTAAACATAAAATTATCAACAAATATTTTATAAATGCACATTCACTCTGTAAATGGAATCATGAAACACTCTTATGAATGTAATTCATAAACTCAGACATTGTAAAAATTACAAATTAAAAAAACAAAATTGCAATTATTTAAAAAATTGAAACATAAGTTTTCAGTTTATTAGTGACGTTTCAGAATTTTTTTTAAATTCTGTAACTTATAAAGTTTTGAATTTCACTGTATCAGTATTATTACAATATTATGATTCACTCGATCTGAAAAACTTTGGATGAAGAGAAAACCACTTTATGACTCACCGAAATGATCTATTTTGTATATAATTTTGTAACTCAAAATTGGAATAGACGAATATATAATTAGAGAGCAATTGATGAACATTCACAAAAAGTTATCACTTCTTATTCTCAGAAAACTGAATAAGTTTATTTAACTTTTGTTTTAATTTATGTCACTTTGTTTCATTGACCACCTTCAAGAAAAGAATTGAATTCATTACTACGAATCCATTTATCTGAATTTTTCTCAAAAGTCTCTGCTAAAGACAGGCCCTGTTTTGTTAGCAACTTTTCTAACTAATATCTCCTTTTAACATTGCTCATATTTTGTGCAGCTTGAGATGTGAAGAACGAAACCCAACTATCTAAGGTTGAGTTCTCACCTACTCTCCTTTATTGTTTAATTTATTATTTCTATCTTTTGTTCAGTTATTATCTACAAGTCTTCCAATATTCATTTATATTACGGATGACGGAGAAGAAGCGAATATTTGAATTGTACCGGCTCGTTATCAATGAGAAAAGAGAGAACTTGTAATAACTGGTCAACCACCTCGAGAGGGGTATAAGGAGAAATATCATTCTCTGGAAAGCCATCATGAAGAAATTTCGTAAAGAATAACCGAAGATCTTCTCTTGGACTCAGGGCTTGATCATGTCGACAACATATGTCCGTTTCCGAAAGCGTAAATTCTCTGAGTCCAGTCATCTAGTATTGTGAATTTAAAAGTTAGTTCGATGATTAATTATAAAATTGTTAATTGGTAAACCGAACTTCAATAAATCTTTAGATTCTTTTACTTTAATGGAAATCGTTTGATTACAAAAACTGAAGTTAGATCTTCATGTGGTTAAGTTAAATTAAATTTTATTGCTATTTAAAATATTCGGTTGTTGACTTCGGTGATTTATAACTATATCCTCTAAACTTTAGTCACTTAGTGAATTCTTTAGCAATTTGAAAGAGATTTAAATATGATAATAATTAAACATTCTTTGCTTTTGCGAATTGTTTACTTGCCGATTTCTATTATAACTTTTATTAAGCCAAGAATGGTATTCCAGAGAAATGTTTGATAGAAAAACAAATTAAATAATAAATCAAAAAAAAACAAACTTTTTTGGCACATGCCGGGATCAATAAGCACTTTGATAAAATGTATAAATCTATTTTTAAATTATTTTTGACAAAAATCATGTTTCATGTTTAGCAAATTAGACAGTGTTCCTGAATTTAACTATAAATTAATTTTTGTTATTCGATTAAGTGTAAAAGGAGCCACAATTTTATTCATATTAGAAAAACTACACTTCTCTCGATCAATGTGAATTTTAACAAAAAGCGTGAATCAATTTTCAATTTTTTAAAAGAAGAATCATGCCTCACCTGTTTGTAAATTTGATTGCGTTCCTGAATTTTTTTTTGAAATTTCTTTTTTTTATTTAAATAAGTATAAGAAGAGGCAATATTTCATTCAAACTAAAAACACTACACTCCTCTGGATCAATAGGAATTTTCACAAAAAAGCAATTATCAATTTTCATTTTTTTTAAAGAAGAATCATGCCTCGCGTATTTGCAAATTTGACTGTGTTCCTGAAATTTCTTTTGAATTTTCTTTTTTTTATTCAAATAAGTATAAGAAAAGGCAAAATATTATTTATATTAGAAACACTACACTTCTATCGATCAGTATGAATTTTAACAAAAATCAAAGATGAATTTTCATTCCGTTAAGAGGAGAATAATGTCTCACCTACTTGCAAATTTGATTGCGTTCCAGAAATTTATTATGAATTTTTTTTTCTTCAAATAAGTATAAGAAAATGCAAAATTTTATTCGTATTAAAAACACTACAATTCTCTGGATCCATCTGAATTTTAACAAAAAAGCATGTATCAATTTTAATTTTTTTAAAAGAAAAATCATGCCTCACGTATTTGCAAAAATAACAGTGTTCCTGAAAGTTTTTTTGAATATTCTTTTTTTTCTTGAATAAGTATAAGAAAAGTCAAAACTTTATTCATATTAGAAACACTACACTTCTCTGGATCAATAAGAATTTTCACAAACATGCAAATATAAATCCTCTAGGTGGCCACGTTTGAGCACGTTTTCCCAAACAGTCTAGGCAATTTTACTTATTTTAGTTGTTTTATTAAAGCTTGTTATTATTTTTGAAGTGAATTTAGTGACTGTGTTTAACTTTTTACTCTGTCAGTGTTTTTTACGGCCTGAAACTATTTTCTGCACTCGATTTTATACTATTGGAATTTTCTAACCTCAATTGTGAGGTTGATTTTTGATTTTTGTTACTTGGTTTATTTTGTTCTTAACTTTTTGTAATGTTGAGCCTAGCTTCTGTGTGTGTCAAGTGTGGAGATGATATTTTGGGTGTACTTCCAAAATTGTGTATTGGATGTGGATGGCCGTATCACCCTGACTGCACGAAAAGGCTTGCTACACTTGAGGATGGAGCATTCAAACGATGTTGTAAGGCTGGATCTCTTTCACCCTCGTCTGCTAGTGCAGTTAATTTAGAGCATTATGAAAGCATTACAGGATTTAACTTACAGAATTCTGGCTTTAAGGATGTCAATAATAAACTTGACGATGCTCTGGCAAGATTGACAGTTACAGAAGGTATGGTTCATGACCTCTCTGAACGTTTGTCTGTTGTTGAGGGAAAGATTGCTAAATCTGGGACTCAGAAATTTGATACAAATTGCATTTCAAATGCTTGCATTAATAAAATTGAGGAAAGAATCGAGAGGAAATGCAATCTTGTTCTATTTGGTCTTCCAGAAGTTGAGAACCAGGCTAATCAAAACACAGAGAATTGGCACTTTTAGGCAGGTCCGTTCTACCAGGCCTCGACCAGAGTAAAGATTGCTTGTGCGACGGAGGAGAGGGCACGGGTAATCCTCAAATCATTTATAGCTGCCAAAAAAACCTCTGCTTCTCAACACATTTGCAAAGATCTGTGATTGACCAATGATAAAACTAAAATGCAGCAACAAGAAATAAAAGATATGAAGGAGCAGCTTGCACAACGTCTACTGGAGGGACAGCAAGATTTGATTCTGGTGTTTCGACAAGGAGTTCCGCGGATAATCCAGAATCATTCTCGAAGAACAACGACACAGTCCATTCAAGTGGGCACTCACACATGCTTACCTTAGCGTTGAGTTTGCCTCTCTACGGTGATCAAGATCCCTACTCTAAGACTTCTTTAACTATAATGTGTTTTCATTCTTGCTTAGATGTTTCAAAACAAGTGACAGTTTGGGATGTAACATTTGGGAGTTATATTTTTAGAACTTTAGAATTTCTTTTAAAGAAGAATCAAGCCTCACGTTTTTGCAAATTTGACTGTGTCTCTGAAATTTCTTTTAAAGTTTCTTTTTTTATTTAAATAAGTATATGAAAAGGCACTATTTCATTCATACTAGAAACACTACACATCTTTGCATCAATAGGAAGTTTCCTGAGAAGCATGTATCAATTTTCATTTTTTTAGAAAAAGAATCATGCCTCACGTATTTGCAAAATTGACAGTGATCCTGAAATTTTTTTTGAATATTCCTTTTATTCTTGAGTAAGTATAAGAAAAGGCAAACTTTATTTATATTAGAAACACTACACATTTCTGGATCAATAAAAATTTTCACAGAAAGCGTGTGTCAATATCCACTTCTATCGAACAAGAATCACTCATATATTTGCAAAATTGACAGTGTTCCTGAATTTTATATTAAATATTCTTTTTTTATTCAAATAAGTATAAGAAAAGACAAAATTTTATTTATATTAGAAATATTACACTTCTATGTATCCATATGAATTTTAACAAAAAAGCATATATCAATTTTCCTCTTCTTAAAAGAAGGATCATGCCTCACGTATTTGCAAATTTGACTGTGTTCCTGAAATTTCTTTTGAATTATCTTTTTTTTTATTAAAATAAGTATAAGAAATGACAAAATCTTATTCATATTAGAAACACAACACTTCTATGGATCAATATGAATTTTAACAAATAGCAAAGATGAATTTTCATTTCGTTATAAGAAGAATTATGTCTCGCTTATTTGCAAATTTATTCATTTATTCATTTATTCATTTATACATTCTCCCCGCAGTCAGATAGGAGCATAAATGAGGTACAAAAATATGACATAAAACTAATTTACGCTAATTATATTATATTTCCTAGAATTATCATTTTAATTTAAATAAAAATTTGTTTAATTTTCTTATATTTACTCTCCTTGCAAGATCGGGTACATCTTAAAGTCTTGTATAAACCTTGGAAGGTTCGACGAAAATATGTCACCTACAGGTACCGAACATTTATACATTTCATTTATATGACTGCACACTAGTAAAATTGGAGAGTCAGCTATATGACGGAACGATTTTATATTTATTGAGAACGGTTGCTCAAAACGAGATTCCAATCTAGGAATCTTAAAATCAATAAAATTAAGTAATGTCGGCTCTGAGACAAGATAATTGATTCATTTAAAAACAAACGTTACAGCGGTAATTATTCGTCTTTCCTCAAGAGAAAAAAAATCAAAACGCGTGCACAAAGATATATAACAATAACCTTGATGTGGATAAGACCCATCCATTCTAAAGCACAAATACTTTAAAAAACGCTTTTGAATTTTATCAATAGTGTTAATTAAATATTTGTAATGAGGGTTCCATATAATGGAAGCATATTCCAAGTGAGACCGAACAAAAGTATTATATAGTTAAACAAAAGTTTTTTGATTTAAAAAGGGTTTTGATAATCTTATAACACTCCCCAATGCTCTGGAAGCTGCAGATACTACAGAATCTATGTGATCGTTGAATGTAAGATAATATTTAAAATTTACTCCCAAGATCTCGAACATAATCCACTCTGAATAATCGACTATTATTAATGTTATAGTTATAACAAACAAAATCAGTAGATTTCCGAAAGGTAATAACTTTACATTTACTTAAATTAAGGGGAAGTTTATTTTTAATACTCCACCTGAATATTTCATCAAGGTCATGCTTTAATTCAAGAAAATCAGAAAACGATTTAATTTTACGAAATACTTTATTTTCCTTAATATCATTAACATAAATAGAAAAAAGATGAGAACCTAGGGCAAAGCCCTGAGGCACTTTACGTTGTGGAATGAATGGGGGTGATAGATAACCACCTACTGTTACTTAGTGAGATCTATTTTTTAAATAATTAAAAATAGTTGATTTTAAATTATACGAAATAATAAATTTTTCCAATTTTTTAAGTAATAAGTCGTGGTTAATAGTGTCGAAAGCCTTAGCAAAATCTAAATATATAAAATCTATTTTATGTTTCTCTAAAAATGCAGTATTAATAAATTGTGTAAAATAAGCAAGATTGGTAATAGTAGACTTTCGACGTACGCATCCGTGTTGCTCCTCACATAAGAACATTTT
>WNHD01004114.1:0-12164 GCA_011057455.1 Ganaspis sp. Gsp50
GTATTTCGGCAACTCCACATATATATTTAAAAACTAAAAAGGGAAAAAATCGTGACTGCTTTAAAATTCAAGAAATGATATATTCGATGATATAAATACCTTATTGGTTTTACGAATCATAGTTTGAAACAAACTTGTTTGACTTTCCTGTTTAGTGATTTCTTCATTTATTTGCGTCGCGTTTAGATCGATTAAAACACGAGGAAAATTGAACTTTCTGCAAGCTTCTTTTTGTATTAAAATTGAATTCAAATAATCTATGTTTTTTGTATAAGTTTGTTAAAAATAGTACATTTTCATTATTGATGAAATGCAGTTAGTAAATATTAATAATAAACACAATTTACGTAATAAAAGCACAATAATATAATCCGCATCCAAGATCAGCACTAAGAATTACTTTCTTTTCAAATACCTATTGAACATAATCTTTTATTACTTTTGAGCAAGAAGATAGAAAGTTATATTTGATTTTCGATAGCAGTTTTCTAACCTACAACCCGCGCACATGCGAAACATAACGACTCGCCGTCCCGCGACTCTGCTGTCACAGAAAATATTTTATTTTTCTGCATGTAACAATCACAGATTAATATTACAGAACTATTTAATAGTACGTTTGATTCACCATTTCACTATCAATAATTAATTATGTATTTGCGCACTTTGCGCTGCTGCGAGCATCAAACAGCCAACTGGGAAGGCATCGCTGAGTTTGACTGTACAGAGGCCTAAGTGCACTAACGTCTCATTCAAAAGTCGAGATGATTTTTTCACGTTGCCCTGTCTTTCTTCCAGCGCTGGCTGTCGAGGGTGAGAGTGTACCTTTATAGTTTTGACGGTACTTGAAAATTTGACTTTTTCGTGTAATTTAACAAATAAAAGCTGAATAAAAATAGTTTTCGATTATTCTGCCTTCAAGGAAAGCTTCCCCTATTGCTGGATTGTCACTTACTAATTTAATTCGTACATGCTATATGTCATACTTGTTAATTTGATCTTATAAATTACTAAAGAAAAATTTTGCAATACTTTCCGGAGTCATTTTCATTTTTGGATAAATGTAGATAGTACAATTAGTCACTGAAATAATTTGCCTTGTTTCTTAAAAGTTACTCAACTATAAAAATAAATGACAGCATATGACAGAGACGAAATGATTATGAGAGCATTTGAGAGGTTCTTCCTTGGGTTCTTTTCAGTGGCGGATCTAGAAATGGTTTTTGGGAGGGGCGATACGTGCGAGAGAAAAGGATAGCAATATAATGCTCTCTCCCTCTCTCTCTCTCTCTCATATTAAAAAAAGTCTTTTGGAGAGGGCCATCGCCCCACTGTGGATCCGTGCCTGGTTCTTCTCCAAGCTGAAGCAAAAATTTCAGGAGTGGGAATTTTACAACAGGGCTTATTTTTTATCTGTATAATCTGCCCTTCGCTTAACAGATAAATATTGTACTTAAATTCTCAATTCATGCAAAGAAATTATTCTTTTTGAACCCCATGCAAAAAATATATTTTATTATTTAATTCACTTTTTAAAAGTAAAAAATATAAAACAATATAAATAATTCTCGAATTAGGACTCTAGTGTGTTTCCCATTAATTTTTGGATAAACCTTATATATATATTTTAAATAGAACTTGAATATTCTGCTGCTTCTCTATTTTATACTCAGTAACGTAAGGTTGAGCCATTGGTACCCTCATACAGAGCGTGTAGCATTTTCCGGTTCGCAATTATATTAATAAATTGCGATATATTAATTTTAGAATATTTTATAACAATAATATAAGATTACTTCCTCCATAAGGAAGCAATATAGATTCAAGGGCGGGGTAAGAAGCAAAAATAAGAAAACAATCGGATTGAGCGCAACTTTTGCTAGTTACGGTACTGTTTATATTCTTTTCACAAAATTTCATGTCATACTTTAATACAGGTTTAATATCGCCTGATTATTTAATAGCAATGTGGCTTTTTGACATCAAACATCAAAGAAGATTATTTTTCTGTTTCTATAAAATTTAATTTAAAAAAAGATGTTTCAAAATTATTATCCTTGCCTTTACCTGTTAAAGAAAAGTGTCAAAGGAATGAAAGAAAAACATGCAGGTATATAGCTGTCATAAAATTGTTTCAATTTCAAAGATTTGGATAAATACGCAGGAATTCCCCAACGCAAAACTTCTCCTTGATTTTCTAATTTAACAATAGGTGAACCGTCTGTTCATCTACAATATTCGATCTTTTTTACGTTCTCATCAAAAATGAGATGGTATTCAAAATGTGGGATTTTTTACTAAAAGTAGAGGTTATGAAATTTTAGTTTTTGATTAAATAACCCTTTTTCCAAAAACATCTCCGAAAGTATAATCTGCAAATGACTGGAAAACACAGAAGGAAATAACGCATACAAAAAAACAATTTTGATACAATCAAAATTTGGAATCTACAAAACTTTCATATTCCGTTGAAATTTGAGTCCAGGTAAATTTCAAATTCATTAAAAGAATTGAAACAATTTTAAAATAAAGTCAAAATAAAATGTGATAATTTCGATAAATTATCAAAATTCTGCTATATAGGATTAGAAATTGAATTTGATGAACGAATTTAAAGAATTTAGAATTGAAAAATATTTTAATAAATAATTGTTTCGACCAATAAAATATTAACATTAAATAAGAAAATTGGATCTTTTGAAATTTACGTCTGTTTTAAAATGTGGATTAGATTAAAATTTAGATCGATTGAAATTTTATATCAAATGAATATGTAAAATTAAATGTAATAATACGTCATTGTAATTGGAATAAAAATATAATTATAAAACGAATTAAAATTAAATTTAACTGATAAAAATAGCATGATAAAAATTTGGATAAATCGTATTTTGTCTCGATTAATTTAAATATTGATCGAAATTAGAATTAATAAATTGAGCTTTATATTAATTATATTAGGTTTACATCAAGTAAAACGGTTTTCAAAAAAATTCTCTAATTTAAAAATTCGATCAACTGAAATTTGAAATAATTTATCTTTTTTAATTATTCCAGTACATTTTCCATTGAATTAATAATTTAATTCAATTTTCAGTAAAAAAATTTGATTTTAATTTTAAATCCCTAAAACATTTGATAAATTGAAATATTAAGACGAAATTCAATTATTTCAAAAAAGTAAATGCCGACCTGTCGTTTTTCGAGAAAACAAAGCTGAAAAAGCGAAATGAAAAACATCAGTTTTAAAAAACTTTTTTTTGTTTACAATGAAACATTGTAAATTCAACTATTTCTGAAATATTTTATTTACAAACTAAATAGAAAGGGCTATTTTTTCAAAATTCAAAACAGCAATTATGATTTGAAAAACATATTTTATAAAATAATTTTAAAACGCAGATATTAAAAAGGTGTCAAATTTACTTTGACATCTTTTAGATAAAGTTAAAATAAAATAGATAAAGTTAAATATTATAAAAATACGTATGTAAAAATTCACCAGTGAAATATGTGACAAAATTTTAAATTCGTAGTTTTTGAGTACTTTTTGCAATTGCTAACAATAGAATTATACAAACCTATTCTACATATTAAAAGAAATTGTTTCTGTATTGTATTCTACTAATACTAGACGTTCGTTAACAATCGAAGAAATATAAACCGCAGTAACTACTATGATTCTGCTCTACTTATTAAAAATATGTTATTACATACATTATTACAAAATATATTATTAAAAATATTACAAAATTTTGAAAATCTTGAATATTGAAGATATAGAAAAAACAATCTTTTAAAATCTCTGAATGTTTCAATATATTAAATACATTGTAAACCGGAATGTCTTTTGCATCTTTTAAACTTTATGTTTATTCATTTTAGCATTCTCGTCATCTATAATAAAGACGCAATCAACAGTTGGAGGAATAGAAAAATTATTGTCCCATTCCAATTCCACAAATTTCGTTCGTTGGGAAACTGGTGTCTGATTTTCATTTTGATCAGCACAATCACTTGTAGAATTTTCTGCCTCGAGATTCTCTTGCGCTATTTTTTGTTTCTTGAGATTTTCTTCGCACGACGCTTCTTCGACATAGAGGTGTTTTCTTTTGCCAAGAGTGATAACGCAATTGCCTGAATTGCAAACTTGATTGCCTAAATAATCGTTCTCCATTTTTGAAACATCCTTTAACGAAATATCCATATTTTTCCTAAAATTCGCCACTCTCTCCTGAGAAGAATCCGTTTCAAACATTTGAGAAAAACTTTCGTTCATAGAAATCGCAACTGCAAATTCGTTTTCAATTTGCGATTTCCCGGAAAGAACATCCTTTGAGAATTTGTAGATAATTTGAATGTAATTTTCGTACTCGTTTTCCCAAAATACACAGGCTTTTCTTAATTTCCCATTGACGAAATCTAAAAAATAAAGAAAAATTGTTTCATGAGTGATAATCTAAGAAGATTTGTAGTTAAAATATTTGGTTATTTAATTAAAAAAAAAATTAACACTTATAATTTGATTATTTTTAAATATGGATGCGCCGTTCGTAAATATCGGTAATTTCTTTTTAGTATTTTATTTGCTTTAGTATTTTATTTTCTTCAGCACTTTTTTTCGTAACAGTATTTTATTTTCTTTAGTATTTTTGTTGGAAACAGTATTTTATTTTCTTTTGTATTTTTGTTGCAAACTGTATTTTACTTTCTTTTGTATTTTTGTTGCAAACAGTATTTTACTTTCTTTTGTATTTTTGTTGCAAACAGTATTTTACTTTCTTTAGTATTTTTGTTGCAAACAGTATTTTATTTTCTTTAGTATTCTTTTTTTTTATAAATATTGGAACTTTTTGATAAATATTTTCAATAGAATTAATTTTAAGTGGTTTGTTGAATAAATATTGACAATTTTTGTATTATCAGACGCGTTCTGAAGAAAAGAACCTAAATATCTAAATCACAATTTTACAAAAAAAAAAAAGAAAAAACAATGATGTTTAAATTGTCATTGCATGCAAAACATTCAATACGAAGTGTCATTTATTTCGGATAATAAATACACAACCTCCATTTGAACATTCGTAATCCGAAAATAAATTTTTGCATTTCCTTTTTCAGAACACGTTGTTTTGTTTTCTTTTCAATAATATTAAAAAAAATTATAATTGTTAAAAAATTGTTAGAATTGTTCCAGTTTACAAAAATTTTACAAATTATTCTTAGCATGTGATCATTTGTTTTCAAAATTAGTGCTAAGAGTGCATTGATATTTTGTTTTAAATAAACGAAGAAAGTAAACAGTTCTTACTAAAGATTGTAAAATAGACGACTTCGGGGATTTCAATGCATTTGGAACCATCAATATTCCCGTATTTTATGTTTTCTGAACCCAGTAAAGTCGTCAGCAGAAAAAATATCAGCTTCTTTTCATCCACATCTATTTCTTCACAAATTTCATTGATAAAGTTCAAATTCTGCTTTTCTATAAAAACCTTCGAGTGTGGCAAAAGTTCAGTCTGAAAAACAGAAATCGAAAAAATGTAAATTAAATATTGAATTATCTAATAAAATAATATAAGTAACATAATAAAATAATATAATAATAAAATAATATAACAAAATAATATAATAAAATAATATAATAATAAAATAATATAAGAAAATAATAAATAAAAAAATCAATATACAAATTTACTAATTTAAAAATATTAATAAGCACTAATTACTGATTGATAAGCAAAAAATGAAAACCAATACTACCTTATTCTTGTCTCGTATCATGTAAGGAAAAACTTTTCGTTCTGCTTCCTCCGAACTCTCACTTTTGTTTTCTTCGCCTGCTTCGATTTCTGATTCTGAAATACGAAAATAAAAAATAATTAATCTTATTGTATAAAAAATGCAACTACTCAAAATATAATGCAAAAAGAATATGGATATTTCAAAAAAGATAATTAATAATAACTGATATAACAATTAATATAATAATTAATATATTTTTTTAAATATAATAATCAATATAATACTAAAATAATAATTAACATAATGATAATAAAATAATAATTAATACAATAATAATAAAATATCAATTAATATCTTTTATGACAAATATTGTAGATTTTATGTAATTCTTGTTTACCTGAATCAGAAACAAATAATATTTTACGCTTAACAGATTGTCTTGACTCGGAAAGTAATCTTTGAATAAGCGACTTGTACTTAAACGGTCTTTTCTCATTATCAACATTTTGTTCCAGGAATTCTAAAAAGATATAAAAATTGAATTTGAACAATTAGGAAGCATTTTAGCAGAATTTTAGAAACATAAATAAATTAGACTTTTAAAACCAATTCGAATAGACAGTTGCTTACTTTCTATTGTTGAATAGACAATTTTAGGAAAAACACTGCAATTCTTTTTAGCACCCAGATACATAAATTCCATGTTTTCAAATCCAATCAGTTTGTCTAAGAGACTGCGTACGGCATTTCGTCTAGTTCCAATTATTTTCGAAGTCTTCAAGTATCTTTTAATTTCGTCCAAATCGATTTTATTGATCCACACATTTGATTCCGGAATAAGGTCGACCTGAAAGAATAAACAAAATCAATAAAGATATAGAAAAAGAATAAATCAGTAAATATAATAAATAACAAATTTTTAATATAAATTTTAATAAATGTTTTATCTTTAAAATAAATTTTAATACATTTTTTATTTTTAAAAATGATAAATAAGCGAGACTGAAATTATATTTATTAGATTAATATTTTTGTTTCGTCATAGAGAAACTTGTTTCAAAAAGAATACTAAAATATATTAATAATATAATAATTAAATTTCGAAATATCTAGAGAAATAATTAATTTATAGAAATTCATGGAATTAAATGACCATTTTTTAACTTAACTAATTATTAAATTAAAAATAATTTCCACAAATTAATTACTCAATTAACAATCATTGAGTTGTATAAATTAAAATGAAACTACATGGTAAAAATGTAAAAAACGGTAAGTTTTTCAAAACGAAAAATGATCGACATTAATGTAGGTACTTGTTTTTAAAGAATATTATTGCTCTTTATTTTGTTAATCTATTTACATTATTTTAAATCACTTATTTTTTAATTTATTTCGTTATCTACTTACATTATTTTTAGTTACTTATTTTTTAATTTATTTTGTTAAATCTATTATTTTAAATTACTTATTTTTTATGCAAATAAAGTTCCAAACGTTCAAATGAACGAAATTTTTATTCTTCTTATTTTTAAATTAATTCAGATTTGGACCAAAATATTATTTTACGTAACAATGATTAACTTTTACACTATTATTGTTTAAAAACAATTGTCCATTTTCATTACAAAAGCGTATTTTTAAAAAATTAAAACAAAAGGAAAATATTTCGTTCAAATGAACGTTCCGAACTTTAGGTACATTATTTTTTAAATTTTAAAGATATACAGAATTTAAAAATTATGATACAAAATCAGACATTAAAACAAATAAAAAAAAACAGAAATCGCAGAAATTTAAAAAATGAATAAAAAAGTTTGATATGTAATTCTATAACAATTCCATTAAAAATATGAATTACTTAACTATGTTAGTTATTTATTATTACATATTATTATTAATTATGTTATTATTAATTATATTATTATTTATTGTTTTAAATTATTTTATTAATTTACCTTGTTTTCTTTAATCATGTAAGGATAAATTAATCCTGGTTTTGCAACTTCCTTCTTGATGATTTGTTCAACAATTTCAGAATTCTCTTGGTTGATAGTGAGACCAGTAGTTGACGTTGGCGAATTCATTGTTTTGCAAGTTTCGTTTTCTTTCTTTAATGACATCAAGTACTCCAAATTTTCTGTAAAATAGCAAAAAAAAAATATTTTTTATTCATTGTTTAATATACAATAAGACTATGTTTTCCGTTCAATATAATCGATATTAATTTTAACAAAAATCAAAGACCTGAAAAAAATTATGTAAGTCACGATAAATAAAAGTTTGGAGAATATATTCAATATATATTTGAATAAAAATTTTACGTTTTGATTCCTCAAGTGGAAGCTTTGTTTTCTAAGAATCCTGTAAAATCGAAACAATGAAAAATAAAAATGAGGTTTTAAATAGTTTTTCAGAAAATTCATAATTTTGTTCTATAAATTATCACACTAACTCTTTGAAACATGAGAAGAAAAACTAAAAAATGTTATTACGCACAACTATACCAATAAACAAATAATTGTTCAAAATAAAATTAAAAAACAAATTAAAAATAAAATTTGTTAAAACCGTTGAAAATTTTCAAAATTATTTTGAAATTTAAAATTATGTTAATTTCTGTTTCTTTCGACGATTTGAGAAAATAAACTGTTCAATCAATATTAAATTATCGCTTTGCTAAATGAAAATTAAATCAATGATTTTGAAAAAATAAACTGTTAAATATAAATATGTATTCAATTAAAACCGTTTTATTAAGGTGAAATTTATGTTGAGTGAAAATCACGAAAATATTTTTATCAAAAATTAAGCGATACAAAATGGATATAAATTAGAAAACGATAAATATTTATTATAAAAAATCTTGTAAAATTGAATATTCAAAACTGTATGTAATGAAACGTGCTCAGTTAAAATTATGTTGCATATGGAACTTTTGGAATAACAAAATTTTTAGGTTAATAAATATGAAATTCGAGTTAAAAGATGGATACACATTCCAATTTAATCAAAATAAACACAAATTTTGAGCTTTTTGATTGCTCTTTAGATTCAAAAATTAACAAAGAATGTTACTGATGATCCCCATAGCGTGACATAATTTATGAATTTATTTATGAATGCCATACCTGGCCACAAAATAGAAGAAGAAGACATATTTAACATTTTTTACAATTACATAAATACGCGAATGATTTTAAATTTGTTTGAATTGAGCAACGTGGGAACAATCAAAACTATTTATTTAATTCTTTCTTCACCCAGACTATCAATTGTTCTTTTTCGTTTATTGGAATCAAAATTTGAATTATAAAAAAATTTGAGAATAAAAATATGAGGTTATAAAATGTCATAACAGTTTAGGCTTGTAACAGTTTATAAAAAGGAAACGGACCACGCAACAAGACAAAGAGAATGTTTAAAATCATCCAAATCTAATTTAAATGACAGATTTTAATATCCAATAAACAAAAATACTATACGCAATTAACAATAGACAATTGTTACTTACCAGATTCCTCAACTATTTTTAACGGACGCAACTTGTCGCCAAGAAGAAATAATTCCCCTGTTGCAGGATTTTCACATATATGGATGGAATTGAACGGAATAATGTCATACTCGTTGCTTCCATCAGTGTAAATTACTAAGGAAAATATTGTAGGAGTCGCCAAATCCATTTTTAAAATATGTTTAACGCATATTATGCACAAACACTCACAAAATTTACTTTCTTTCAAACGCGACCTTTCTTCGTTCTGCAAATAACTGACAAACTGACAATCTTGACAATGCCTATTCACAGGCTAGGAGTGGGAGTCGTTTGGTTTTTAGTTGCTGCCCTGTCGGTTAAATCTTCGAGTTCGTGAAACTGACGCAGTTTTAGTTTAACCAATGAAATTGCTTATCATCCCTCAAACTCAACCGTTGACAGGATTTCTTCGCAGACAAGCTTTTGCACGTTTCCGCAAGTGGGGAGAGTGAGAAACGAAACTTAAAACAAGGTGAGAAGACGATTCACATTCTTTCTCGTTACACTTTTTGTTTCTTATTTTTTTTAAATTGACAAGATAGCAAAGTTTATTAAAACAAAATAATTGTATTCCTTACTTTTTGTTATTTATTTTTAAATTGATTTTGTTCTTTATTTTCAAATTGATTTTATTCTTATTTTTCAAATTGATTTTGTTCTTTATTTTTGAATCGAGTTAAACAAAAACGAATATTTTCATATTTTTGATACATCAATTTTACGAAATTATTGGTTATGTTTTTATGTATATTAAGTTTCGTCGATATTTTGTTTCATTGGAATTATTTCTCTTTGTGTACATGTTTCTTTTTGGTTTCCTTTGTCTCCTAGACGGTACAAGTGTGCAGTATCGTTTTTTGCTCTCGCTGCTTCGACTTTTTAACGTACTTTTGAGTATACTCGTTCTCCTCACTCCCCGCTGACAAACAGAGCAAGGTCGTCAAAACAACACGATACAAAATGTTCTAGTGTTATTTAAAGCACTTCTTTGAATTCACTGAATCGAACTTTTTTAATCGAATAAATATTACGTAAATATTTGAAGCATCGTTTGACAAAACATCAATCATACGTATACCTATTTATAATAATATATATATTTATAATAATACCTATATATAATAAAGTGCCATTTGGATGAAATTTTCGAGAGATTGCAATTAATTCAAAATTATCTAAATACAGGGACAAACTAAAGAACTCAAGGCCCTGTAGGTAGAAATTTTGTTCGTGATATCTAATCATGATTAAATGCAATTCAATTACACCGGCACACAATAAAAATATAATCTCGAGTGCTAAAGACCTCACCAGTCAATTCTTTTACATATGTATTTTGTTCGCTGAATCCGAATCAGAGGTTAGAATTCAAAAGTCAGTTCGCGCTTTCTTTCTAACCTCAAGAAACAATAAAATTATTTTTAAATTGTTGCAGAGTTTGTAGAAATAGTAGAAAAAATGCAAAAATTACAATATTGTAATTTTTGAAGTATTCCTTTAATTCAAGCTCAGAAAAGTTAACAAAATATTTAGTCGTTCCCGAGATATGACTCCAAACGTCCGCGCATGTAAATCGGCCAAACTGAGATTTTACCTGAAAGTAATGGCTTTTCTCCGCTTGGCCGATTTAGATGCGCGGACGTTTTAATTCATATCCCTGGAACTAGTTAATATTTTTCAACTTTTCTGGACTTAAATTAAAGGTAATACTTCAAAGATAACATTAGTGTAAGTTTTGCATTTTTAGAATAGTCTTTACAAATTTTACAACAAATTAAACTTAATTTTATTGTTTTTTGAGATTAGAAAAAAAACGCGAACTAACTTTTGAATTCTAGTCTCGGATTCGGATTCAGCGACCCAAAATATAATAGTGGGGGTGAAACGGATATATTTTTCTTCTGTAATTTGGATGACCAGGTTTGACCAGTTCATTCAGATATATTTTTCTCAGTGTGTTTCCTGTGTTTATAAAAAATTGGCTCGAAAAAATTTCGTATGGAGCAGATCCCTTTCTTCTATACGTACCTTTCTAATTCTTAAATGGACTTTATTAGAGTTCATTTGTCGTTGGGAAGCACGATGAATTTTACAAAAGAAAACATGCAGGTAGCGAGTGCAATAAAATGGGTGATTCGGTCTCTTCTCGTCACTGTCTTTACCTAGAAATTCTAAAAGCTAATAACAGATGTTTAACTTTTAATTTTGGAGATTATATCATTGCTGGGATTTCCCAGTTTTCAAGATCAGACCTTTTTTTTGTATAACAGAAATAAACACTAAAACTGTACATGGTCATACAAAAAATCCTTTTTGTCAAAAATATTTCTAAGACTGTAAATTGTAAAATTCGAATAAAATTGATTAATTTAGTTAATTAATCATTAAAATTATAACTAACATTTTTATTATTTAAGAAAAGTTTGAAGAGAGTCTCGAATTAATTAATCATTAAATTTATAACTGACATTTTTATTATTTAAGAAAAGTTTGAAGAGAGTCTCGAATTAAAACAAAAATAAACCAAAAATATTGATATTTTTATTTCAATACAAGCAAAAAATTTAAAGAATATTTGTCGATTGTGCTTTAAAAGTAATAAAAACATCTTCTTGACATCGTTACAATATTGATTATATCGTTTATTTATTTCTACGGTATGAATTTAATACAATTTAGTATTTGAACCCGCGTGTCAAATAACTGACACTGGATTCTCGGAACCATTTTCATGCACATTGCACCCTGAGTCTGGCTCAAGGAGGGGATAGAGGTCACACGTGAAGTCGTTCGACGCTCGCGCTCAATTGTTATTTAGCGGATGTTATTTGCTCCTTAAAAATGTGAATTTGAATGATTTGAAAACTTTTTTTGTACCTTAACT
>WNHD01004115.1:0-20417 GCA_011057455.1 Ganaspis sp. Gsp50
CGAATAAATAAAATAAAACAAATTTGTAACGTCAGACAAGTTAAAATGTATTTAAAAAAATAAATAAATAAAAACAGGGCACATAAATTAAAATCGGACGGGGACACGAATCGCGACACACATTCCGCACTCCTCGAATGACTAATTAATTAAAAATAAACAATAAAAATATACAACAAAATATGACAAAAAAGAGTAAAATAAGGAATTCAATAAATAAAGACAAAACAATATAATACAGTTAAATAAAAAGAAAATAGATAAAACTCATCCTTCGAAGCCGGGCTTGATTAAATGTGAAAGGGGGAGGCGTGGGTTCTCATGTGAGACTGGAGAATCCCAGATCGGAGGATCTTTCTCGGTTTTTAATAGTTTTATATTCTCCATCATCAAGATATTTGGGGCCCCGTAATAGTCTGGAGAACCTCCGTTTTTGTTATCCTCCTCTGTTTCAGCACCCGCACTCACCTTCCCCACAACTCACAATTCGATTCTCCCGTCACTATTTTAAAAATCGCCATTCTAATAAAAATCACAAAAATAATACAAATAAACGTTTTTTAAATACACAATAACACGAAACAAAAAATAAATAAAATTATGATACTACCTCTGGGTAGTCGGCGACTCGCAGAGGTGACGATTAATCTTATTAAATGATGAATTTTGCCCGGTTCGATGAGTTGTGAAAACGGCGAGACGAGGGCTAGACTTTTATTATTCTGAATATCGCTTCCAAAACCATTTCCACCCCCCTCTCATAAATATAACTTGTAATAAAAATCAAAAACATTCAATTCCTTACAAGTTGATAACCCTACTGTAGAGATATAAATTTAAAGTTTCAAAATATAAATTTTTCTATTACTTTAAATGACGTTCCGAAATTTGAAAATTTGAATAACTTAAGGATAAATGTTGACGGACTTGATAAAATTGTGAAAAAGAATGAAATTGTCCCACTTTATTTGAGTAAAAACAAATCAGATGAACCTATACATTTCGCGTTTAGTTAATTCACAATTTTCAAAAAGCGAACAGAAAGTTTTTGTAACTTTGATGAAACTCTCTGTGAATGTAAGTCATATCGAGGACAAGACTGTAAATTGGTTTATGGATGAATGAAAACAATCATCCGAAAATATTAATTCTTATTTTACAAATATTATTCCAGTGGAAAATTTAAGCTTTGAACAAGAATTGCAATTTCAAATGGCTAAAATTTGGCATATTTGTGAAAGGCCTTTTAATGATAATGATATTAAACATCGTGATCATTACCATTTCACTGGTAAAAATGTATACATAACCTTATCAGTCAAATAGTCTCCTGTTGAAAAGAAACTAGTGTTCTACAAATACGTCTATAACATAACCACAAAGTAAGTATCGTTAAATAAAAGTGTGAAATAAAGTAACTATCGTGAAATAAATGTCCTATGCGTCATTTACGCATGCGCGAGTGTATTTATAGAATTCTTGCTTATAAAATGCGCTTTTTGACACGTTTTCCTTGCGACAAAAGTGGGCAACAGATAGGCAAAAGGAAATAATAGATTTATGGGGAATGATTTTAATTCTTTTGAATCAGAATCTTATATTATGTATTTTGACATAAACAATGAACATGGTGCAGCAATGAGTGAATATTTGCCATATAAAGACTATGAATGGGCAGAAAACTTTTCTCAAATTGATGTACTTAATCTTTCTGATCAATTAGCTGAAGGTTTTAAAATTTAAACAACAACCATGGTAAAAACCTTACAATGACTTAATTACAGAACTTCCAAAAATGTCAACCAATGAATTTTAGAAAAACTTTTATAAATTAATGAACAATGCCGTTTTTGTTAAGACTGTAGAGAACGTTAGAAAACATAAAGATGTAAAATTAGTAATAAAATAGGTGGGGAGGTATGCTGCTAAAAATTTAAATGCTCAGCCAAATTTTCATAGCTGCACAATATTCGATGAAGATATGTTCATTATTGAAATGAATAAAACAAAAGTAAATTTTAATAAACCAATTTATGCAGGCTTTACAATTTTAGACATATCAAAAATAATCATTAATGATTTTCATTATAATTATATTAGAAAAGTTTTCTTTGACAAGGTGAAGTTACTTTATACAGATACAGATAGTTTAATTTATCATCTTTCAGTTTCAAATATATTCGATTTTATTAAAAGAGACATTAACAAATTTGATACTTCAAACTATCCAGAAAACAATATTTACGGAATACCTCTCTCAAATAAAAAAGTTCTTGGTTTAATGAAGAATGAATATAATGAGAAAATTATTTTAGAATTTATTAGTTTAAAATCCATATTATATGCACAGACACTCTTCCATGGAGATGTAAAAATCATGAACCTATGTCAATTGATGATTAAATGAATAATTTTAATTTTTGAAATGAAACTTTAATGTAAATTATAATATAATAACTTAGTGAATATAATTTATTGTTAGAAAATATATTATATGTAAATTTCGAAACACACAAGTAATGGCTTTTTTAATTGAATTAAATGACCCATGTTTCAAGATAAGACTCATTGATTAAGTTTTTTAACGAAGTCATACATATCAATAATATTTTTATTTTTAACTATAGTTTCTAACCATAATTTGTTAACTGATAACTTAAATCTTTGCACGTTTACTACGTACTCCATTTTAGAAGCAACTAAACTATTTTTTATTCGTTTAAAGATTTTATACCAACTTTTTTACAATACCACTTATTGTTTTATATTCAACATTTCTGTTATGTAAAATTAAACAATAGGCTGAAGTATTTGCAGGGAAGTTTACTTTTGATTCAAATTCTAAACGTATGTCAACAAATATTTAACTTGCACTTTTAATTTATCCAAATGGATTATGATTTGAAAAAACTTATGTCTATTTAAAATCATTAAATAAACCAAAATATACATTTTTAGAAAATGCTTTGCAGTCAGTGGATGGTGTTGAATACTTTCCATTTAATGAGCATGCAAATGTTGTAACACCTAGTGATGCTAGACTAAACCCAATATTTATGTTTGACGATGTAGCTTGTGAAAAACAAGATAATATTAAAGCATTTTTTTCTATGGGTAGACATAAGGCAGTTGATTGTTTCTACTTGTGTCAAACATATACTCGTATTCCGAAACACCTTATTCGAGATCATGTAAATTTCTTAGTTTTATTTAAGCAAGATAAAATGAATTTGAAACATATTTATAGTGATCATGTAAATACAGATATAACATTTGCAAAATTAAAAGAACTTTCTGTTTCCTGTTGGAATCAAAATAAGTATGAATTTATAGTAATTGATAAAGATTGTGAACTTAACCAAGGCAGATACAGAAAAGGTTTCGACTGCTTTATAAGAGTTTTAAATTGAACTATTTAGTTGGTATCGGTGTAGAATTATAAAAGACAACATGCCCTCTTCACAAATTCAGAATATACGAAAGCAGAAAAATATTCTATGTGACATTGCTAAAGCAAGTAAATCGATTCGTGTGAAGCATAGATTAATAAAACTGGGAGAAGAAACTGTAGAAAAATCATTAAGCGATACATTTAAACCTGTGGTAAGTCCAATTCGAAAACTGTTGGAAGAGTTGAAACAGTCGCGAATCTTAATCCAGTAAAAATTGAAATAAAAAATAACAAAAAGAGGAACATGATGATGATGATGGTGATGACAATGAAGATTATGAAGATTATGATGATGATGATGATGATGATGATGATGATGATGATGATGATGATGATGATGATGATTAGAAAATGAATGAAAACAATCATGAAGAAGAAGATGCAATGTCATACAGAATAAGTTAAAGAATTAATTATTGTTGGTTCAACAATAAGTTTCGAACAAAACAATATTATTATATTTATTATTATTATTATTATATTAATATTATTATTATATTAATATTATTATTATATTATATCATTCAATATTATTATAGTTTTTTTATTATATTATTATATACAATATTATTATTATTTATCCAGCAACTAAAGGTTTACTTGAACTATTATTTAATAAAGTTCCTGTAGAAAATTTTTTGAGTTTAGAAGATTGTGAGAATTATAAAAATATTGCAATATCAATTAATGTTCACAAAAAGTTTCATAAAATTGATGGTGTTTTACGTGATGATAAAAGTTTAGTTTCAAAATTTCATAACATCTCCTTTAAAAAAGAAGCGTGGCAAAGGTTTATTGCCAAAGTACATGATAAATCAAGAGAACGAAATTGACTATGTCTATTGGGATGATCCTAAGGAATTAAACAATCGATGAAGATTGCTCTTAACATCTCAAAGTGCTGGTAACCTCAGTCATAGTAATGAAATTATATCTATAATTGAAGAATTACGTGATGCAAATATCATTTATTAAGCAATGTAACATTGAATTTAAAGTCAGTTTCGATATGAGTATCGATATATTCGTATGTCAGTTTAAAAATTCCGAGAGTCCACATCCTAGCCGTCCTGTAAATTGATTTAAAATTAATCGCCAAGGTCATTATGACATGGAAAATAAAAAGCTATGCAATATTGTTGATGGTCAGAGCGAAAGTGATGCAGTTAATTTGAGCCTTGTATAACAAATTGTAGAAACTAAGGTAAATGCCATCTATAATGTAATAGAATCTTTAAAATACGAAAATAATATAAGAATTAAAACATTAGTGGATATTCTAAAACAGTTTTTTGAGAATTTTAAAACGCAAATTGATAGAAATATAGAGATATTGTCCAATTAGGAGGTTATTTCTCAATTGGACAGCAGACTGCAAGCACTTAAAGGTAATATAGATTCATAAAGTGGTTGCAGAGCAGTTGGTTACAAAGTTGCACAAACCAGTTAGAAAAAATTATAAAAGAAGAAATGTTGACATTCGAGGTATTGATGAGACTTATCAAGTTGATCTCGTTGAGATGCAACCATATCCACGAGAAAATAATGGTTACAAATACATGTTAACAATCATTGATATATTCTCCAATTTTGCTTGGACTGTTCCTGTAAAGTCTAAAAAGGTGAAGATGTGGCGGCTGCAATTTAGTCTGTTTTAAAAAAGGAACGCATACCTAAGAACTTACAAGTTGATAGAGGAAAAGAATTCTATAATTTACATTTTGAAAATCTTATGAAGCGTTATAATATTAACATGTACTCTACTTAGTCTACGTATACATGAAAAATATTGTAAAACGTTTAGCTAAGAAACCTAAATTTAAAATTGAAGATAAAGTGCGTATAAGTAAATTTAAAAATGTTTTTGAAAAAGGTTATACACCAGATTGGAAAACTGAAATTTTCTCTGTAAGTCATGTAAAACATACTGAACCTATAACATATGTACTTCAAGATTACCAAGAAAATGTTTTTATGTAGAAGAACTTGCTAAAGTCAAATATTCAGATACTTATTTGGTTGAAAAATACTTCGAAAATGTGGTAGTCAAGTACTTGTAAAATGGTTGGATTTTGATAATTCACACAATAGTTGGATAAATGAATCAGACTTGTACACGTTTTACAATATATATTTATTAATAAAACATTTTTTAAAAAATTCTCTTTTATCTTTATTACCATTCATCCTACAAATTCCATCACTCAGTTTTTGAGATAAATACCCAACATTGAAAGTAATTATGTCAATTAAATTTTTTTTAAATTCAAAACCTTTTGTTAAAACAAATTTCTTTTCTAACATTTTTGGCAATTTCTTATAATGTAATTTTAAAACGAGTTCAATTTCTTCTTTCTTTAATAATATTTGTATACTTTAGAACTTTTACAATAAATATTGCAATAAAGTTATACAATTCTTTTAATCTTACAGCAGATAATTCTGCAAAACGCTGATCAATAAATAGAATCAGATGCTTTTAAATTTCAAAAAAAGTTTGTTTCATTATAAATGGGTAGTAAACTTTTTTGTCTCTTCTATCCTCTAGTCCTATAGTATTTTCTCCATGCAAGTTTCCAAAACGTACATAAAAATTGACATATTTTATTAACCGAGAAGTCTCTTTTCTATTAAAATAATCTGACATTATGTTGACATATTTTTTGAATATGTTCCAATCTTGAAAATTAAAAGAAACATTGTTTCATGGATGACTTAACACAAATTTGAGGATGCTGATTGACTCTCCATTGGTTGAAAATGTTGCTCCTATTGTAAGTTGTTGTGCGAATGATGAATTCAAGTTAAAAGTACTTGAGAAAATTAGTCGATTCTTCGGCATACAAATCATTTTGTTTTCTGTGACAGTTGAAGAAATTGAAATAAATGATCGTGTCCTCCCAAATATTTTAAAAATAGTTTTTTTATTAAGAGATAATTCTTTTAAATGTGGTAGTAAGTTTTCGTCTTCAGAAAACACTGTAATTTTCTTTGGTAAAAACACTGTAAACTCTTTTTCAATCTCTGCAACGACTGCAGGACCAAACTTTGTTGTCACAAGCTTTATACTCGACACATTGTACTGCTTATTTTCCTCTGATTCATTTATTATTTTTTTGGTAGAACATGTTTGCCTATACTGACACTGTTCACTTTTTCAAAACTCATTGTCGTTGATATTTTGTTTTTTAGAATGTTTTCTTAATGCACGAGAAGTTTGTAAATCTCCAATTAGATTCTTTAATTCTTGGATCTGATTTAAGAAACGGTTTAATCGACATTCAAACTCTATTTTTTCTTCTGCGGCATACACCATTCATTTCCAAATTGAAGACTTATAATACTATTTTTATTTACCGACAAAGGACTGATTGAATTTCTTATTAGTTATTAAAATTCCAGGAAATAATAAAAAATTTTCTCACGGTCCGATCAAAAAAATAAATAAATTATAAATTATTATTATTTATCTTAATCATAACAATACCGCATTCTTTACTTGCCGACAAAGGGCTGATTATGAACATATACGGTTGTCTATTAAAACAATATATTTTACTCCTTTTGATAACATATTTTAGCAGAAATAGAAATTTCTCTTTGGACATGACACCAAATGTAATTGAAAAATCATATTTCGGTTAGTTATAAAGTGTCATGTCACAAACTGTTTCTAAATACTCTAATCGAATGGCATTTTTTGTTTATAAGGTAGTCAAAAGAATATTTTGTAATACTATTATATTGTACATTAGATTCTTGTCATGGATAATTTTATTTCGAAATAAAATTTTTGTAATTAATATTCGAATTATTATTTTGAAGGTTTTACAATATTTATTTATTAAATTAATTATGTCAATTATTTTATTTTAAACAATATGTTTTAAAATGAAAACTATTAGAACGATTATTTTACAAATGTTATTTATTTTCTTTATAAAGCTACTTATATGTTAAATAAATGAGTAGATAGATCCATTTTTTTCATTACTTTTTTTTATCTTTACACTAGAAACTCGATTTAGCGGTTCTCAATTTAGTGGTCGATTCATTGTTTGAACTTTAAAATCTATTTAGACTCTATCCAACGGTCTACCACCAAGCCGACTGCTAAATCGAGTTTCTGGTGTATTCATTTTGTAAAATCATTGCAAAGAGTATTAGATAATTGGTTTTATTTTCTTATTCTTTACAGAACATAACTAGAGAAAACTGTATTTGTATGAAAATATCTTGCGCAAAACTAGTATTATTAATATTATATTAATAATTTATAGTAATTAATAGTTTTTCCGTAACCTCTTCTGGTTCACTGTTGAAGAAGAGTTTCTTAATTAACTTCTATGGAATATTAATTAACAACCTATGAATGATTAATTACAAAGAAAATTAATTAATATACAAACAAATAAATAATGTTTGTGCTGCAAGAAGCAAAGGTTTTGGAAAACTCGTACAAAACTACATTTTTTAGCCATTTTTTCAGGCCTAGTTTAACATAATCAAATTTACAAGGGAGAATACTTGAAAAACACGTGAGACTTTCGCATTGAATACTTTGACATGTTTCTGAGCATAAAGTGTAGCAAGGTTCTCTGCAGACAATGGATAAAGACAAGCAAGACCGTGAGATTGGCCTAGGTTGGGGACTGCTGAGGAAAGTGCGGACGACATCGAGAGGGTAGAAGTATGTGTGCATCGGTTGAGGAGGTTGCAGCGGGTTCCTTTGGGGTGGCAGGAGGATGAGGACGTTCAGAGTGGGTGGTGTAGGCGGTTAGGTACAAGCGAAGGAGAAAGAGAGAGACAGCGAAAGGGAGAGCGAAGAAGAAGAGAGTGAGAGAGATAAAGAAAGCGAGAGGGAGAGCCAAGGAGGAAGAGAGAGAGAGAGATGAAGAACGCGAGAGAGAAGACAAGAGGTAGAGGGAAATAAAGAAAGAGAGACAGAGGGGAAGAGAAAGATAGAGAAACAGAGATAGAGGAAGAAGTAGGAAGAAGAGAAGGATAGTGAAAAAGAGCGAGAGAGAGAAGGGCATAAGAACAGAGACGCAAAGAGAAGTAAAGGGAGAAAGAGAGACTAGGAGAGTGCGAGAGAGAAGTATTGGGTTGGGTTGGTTTGCACCAGTACCACCGACATGGCTCCAAGCAAAATGGGGATGGGGTAGGATGGCCGGGCCTCTGCTCGCTCGATAGAGGCGCGTCCCGTCGTCCCATGATTGGAAACCAAATCGCCGCACATCCATCCCACCCTCTCTCCACCCTTACGGCCTCTCAACCCTCACAACCCTATCCAATGCCCGGTGCAACTCTGTCTCTCGTATACTTCTCTTCTCTCCTTCGTTTCTCTCACCCCCGGGGACGCTAATGTCGGAGCTAAGTCCTTAAAACCCCTCAGCCAGAGCAGAGGCCGGTGAGCCCGCAGACTCGAATGGCCTCCATAAGTAACGGGGTTTACACACCCCAAGACCCTATTTCTCACTGGGGAAAAAGTGCAGCTAGACCAACCGGTTCCTTCCAAGTGATCCAAAAGCGCAATGCTCCTCTGCTGATCGCCACCGTATCGATGCTCCTGCAACTAGATCCCGGGCCAGATTACAGAGACGAAACCGCCAAGAAAAACGGACCCGGCTTTAGAAGGAGACGGTAATAACTCGCCGGTTACCCACATCGGACTAAACACGGAGATCCACTTTCCTTAAGACCTTTACGAGATTCGTCTCCGCTTCCCTAACCAGCCATGTCTCTTAGTTACAAATTAACGCCTTTGCACTTGGTCCGCAATCAATAGCACTAAAGGATACAATTTTTTTTTTTTTTTTTTTTTTTGACAGACATTAGAAAATTGTTTTGGTAGTTTTAGAGATTGCAGAATCATCTGCTCCTGTATGTGTAATCAAAACGAATGAGAAAGTGACTCTGATAAGTTCCTTTCGAGGGTTACAGTGTTACGTTTGCACTAGAACTGTTTCTTTCAATTATACAATTTTCAAGTTGTTTATATAAGGATTATTGTAATGTCCAATGCGTGAACAAATAAATAAGTGAACAATGATGTATTGCTAAAAACAATTATACACAAATCACGAACCATGTATGTATTTAACATCTTCGATATTTGGAGAGACAATTTGAAGAAAAGTAAGAATGAAAGAAAATGCTTTTACAATTCTTTCATTTTTGCAACCATATTTATCTCCGTACACACTTGATCGTTTGAATGATGCAAAATAAGATAAAGATACATTCGTTTAGTATGTTGCATTTTCGTACCACTGTATATCGTGTTTCGATATGGTATATTATGATGTAGCATGAATATTTTTATATTGCACATTCCGATTTATATTTTATATTCCGATATATTATATTCCGATATATTATATTCCGATATATTATAATTTATATTTTATTAATACCGTGGTTGACCTAGTTGTCGTCCACCTAAAGCGGACCAGGACCCAGTTTTCGTCCACTTTAATTTTGATTGTAACTTTCGTAATTTATTTGCTTCAATGTTTTTACGTCAACCAACTGAATTAATTATATTTTAACGATAATACAATAATTTCATACGTTGATTTACATTATAATAGGGGAAATTTATAAAAGTAGACGTAAATTGGGTCCTGGACGGAAACTGGGTCCACCACGGTATAGTATAGAATACAACATTATATTATATCATATTATAACTATATTTTAAATAATAGTATGATCATTTTATGATTTCACGTGACAGCAGAAAAAACTAGAAAAATATCGAATTCTTTCATTTAGCATCGATAATAATATTCTCTCTCTGAAAGTTACGAATGAATTAAATAAAAATCTTAATGAGCGGACAAATAGTCAACGCCTGATGTTAGTTACAATTCTTTTACTTTTTATTTATCTATATACTCTTATCGCAGCTGCAGCGACAGATTACAATTTTTATAATTCATTTCTACCGACGATATGACTTTTACACTACCTTTATTATCATGATTTTTATAATTCTTTTAACTCTTTTCAGGTAAATCTAATTTTCATAATTCTTTTAATCATTCTCTTCTTATATGATTTTTACACTTTTTTCTAATTCTTTTCCTTCTTTCCAATACTCCTATCACTATATGATTTTTATATTCTTTTCTCATTATTTCCAACGCTTTACCATAATTTATAAATGCTTCGAATTTGCAAGTAACAAATGTCACTTTTCTTTGCCTCTTGCTTCGTTTAAGTCAGATAGTACACATCAGTGTAAAGCCTTTAGCTTTAATTTTTGAGATCGGATTCTGACTTTAGACGTCAAATGAAAGATTGTAATAATCGTATTTAGACAAAGTCTATTAATCCAAAGTATTCAAAGGCGAGAACTTTAGGGCTGATGTTAAACTTCGGTCAAAATACAATACTAGATTTATTCAAGTTCGTAGAGCCATAAAATCTAAGTCTGTAACGAGTAAATTAAATTAATAATTGCCCTACTCGACAAATAGTTGATCTCTCATATCCACGATAAAATCTCAAAGGGGACTCCTTGAGAAATACCACCGTTGGCAGGACGACGGCGAGACAGAAACGATGATGGAAAATTTCGAAGAAAAGAGCTTGGAACTTACCAATGATTTTCTTAAGTCAGGAACAAGGCCTCTCAGAATAAAACTCTCGAAATTCGCAATTAACACACTTTATTAATTAAAAGAATTCACCTCTAAAAACTTCCGAAACACTCTTGGATTACAAGAATAATGCGCGGAATTCTTAATTACAATTTCATATATAGAAACACATTTTCCCCTACGCTGATCTTCTCCAATGCCCCTCTTCTTCCGCATCCGTCCTGGTCTTCCTCGATATCTCGTACCTCGTCGATTCTATGGGACAGCGACAACCTGTAAGGAACGAAGGGGGAAAACGTTGATCGGTGACAAACATTCGACAGAAGGGCTTGCGCAAATTCCTAAATTGCGATCTACTGTCCGAAAAGACGTCCCTTCCTACGTTGAACGAATATAGTAGAAGAGGATCTAAGCAACGTTGATCATCAGAGAAATCAATACTCGGCACAGGGCCGTATTATGCAGGGCTATCCCTCTTTCAATTATAAACTAAATAAACTCTTAATTAGCCTTAAAATAAACTCTGAAAGAACGCAAAAATAACTAAAATATTAAAATTAACACTAAAAAATAACTAAAATATTAAAATTAACACTAGGAGAAGAAATTTTGATACAGTGACGAACCACATCGTCACAGTCTTACTCGTTTTGACGTCAACCAGTTCAAACATATTGTAAAACTACTCAATTATTAAATATATTAATACATATTCAAGCACCAGAGAATTTAGTATTTGGTAAGAATATTTATATATTACTTTGTATAACATTTTTACTTTTCTGCACTTTTACAATTTCAATAAATTGTTTTCACCCTAACTTTTCTTTACTTTCCTTAAATTAAAACAAGGTAATAACAGTTCCTATAAAACTGAAGCAATAACTTTTCTACAAATAAATGTAAACGTACATAAGTCATATTGTATTGACTATATTTATTTGCTAACATCCCAAACGTTTAACATCTCGATCACGCAATTTAAACAAATCCATTTCTTCGTCCAAAACGTCCATTACATTATTATTGTTTAAGTGTTAATTCTGAGGCGGAATTCTACAGTTAAACGAGAATGAAATACGCCATTCGTAATCGAATGTTAAAAACTTAACAATCCGACGATCCCGGCTTACGGGAGTCAATTTCTAGAATTTGTCTTGATTCGAGAAAGTTCGTGATTCAGGTTGCAAATCATTGATATGGTGGGAAATTTATCGAGAATTAATAAAAATAATTGTCAATCAATTTTTTATTTCAATTACACATCGATTTTGAAGTCGTCTGGATCGCTTCGTCGGCCGCTTTACGAGTCTATTCAGAGAATTTTATTTTAATTCGATATTAATATTGAAGATTTGTCATAAATACTGATGAAAAAATATTGATCTTGAATGAAATAATTAATAAGTTATTATTAATAATTTAATAAGTTATGTTTTATTTTCGGAACATTAAAATTGTATCGCTACAATAATTACTTTTAAACTTTGTAATCTGTTACTTTTATAAATATTTTATTAACTGAAATATATTTCTTTGTTTCAGATTGACGACTGTGTTTGCTTCAGTTTCTTATTTATAAAAATATATTTGTGTTTCGTAATTTATAAGTGTCAAATAAATTTTTTATTTTTTCTTCAAACTTGTTTTTTTATTTTTAATTAACTATTTATCTATCTGTAAAAATTCTACGGTAAAATCTCGATTAAATAATGTAAACGATTTTTGAACAGTTTCTATGTATATATATATATATTTTTTTTACATTAAAAATCCCATATTTTAATAGGTATTTTATTTTTTAAATAAATTATTATTATAAATCAATTATATTAAAAATATTATTAAAATATTATTTAGAATTATTTTGAATTTTATGTAAATACGAAAATGATACATCTTATGAGGATATTCTATTTAGACCATTTCAATTTATCTATAAAAGCGTAGTGATGATGCGTTTGATTTTAAGACTCAGGACCGCGAGTTCGAATCCACCTAAGCGTGACAGGTTTTTTAATTTGCAAGTTAGGTTTTAAGTGGTTTACAAATGTGAATAAAAAAGAAAGCATGCGTGCATAAAATGTTAAAATAATGAACTATCATCAGGCCTAAAATTTAGTTTTTTTGAAATTTGTAAAAAAAGGTATAATTCCAATTCTAAATGCGACCTTTACTTAATCATAAATGCAACCATAAATATGACTCCATTTATGTGCATAAATGCTATTTTAAATGACCGAGTGGTTTAATAATAACCATTCACACGAACGCAGATGAAAATGTGATATTAAATTAAAATATTAAAAATATTTCAGGAATATATTATTGAAATCTTCCGAGAAATTTCCAAAGGAATCTTCCAGGAAATTTTCATTAAAAACTTCCAACTTCAGGACATTTCAGTACATCTAGGAAGCTTCCCGGAACTTCTGTTGCTATCTGGAGAAAGAAGGAAATTTATAACATGTTTTTATTAATTAATTATTAATTAATTATATTCACCTTCATAATACAAAAAATTGAATTTTCTTTTAAAAAGAAAAGAAATAAACATGTGAAAACGTCATGAAAGTTGAGGCAATAACGTAAAAAATATTTTTCTCTATTTTCTGCAAAACATGCCGGATTTTAATTATTTTTTCGCAAACATGTGTAAAATCGCGAAGACAACACTTTCCTCCAGGAAAGAGAATGCAAGCAATGTGATTTTATCTAAATAAAGACGTGTAATGAAGGACAAAGTAGTCGTTATAACAACACCGATTAACACGACGCTTGTCCTTTCGCTGCAGAAACTTTTCGCCACTTTCACTTTTCAGCCAATGTTTATGCAGAACAGCACGAAACTTTCTTGAGGTGGTGTAAAATACAAGTGAACCACCACAAATGTAGAGGGAAACTAGAGCGGGATGGCAATCTCCCCTGTAGAGATAGTGGGTGTTTTTCCCCTATGACATTCAATTGATAAGTTTGAACCGCTCTTTCTGGTGGCACATGTCGCATTTCAAACCGCGGCCGTCCGATCTGTCAATCATTCCACACCTGTATTAAAGAAACCTATTATAAAACATTGCCTATCAATCTTAATTTGTGTATTTCTTTTAACTCGTTCTTTTCAGAAAAATATATTTTTTCTAACACACGCATCGAACATGCGCCATTTTTCACCCGCCTAAAGATCCGAAAGACAGTTTTTCTCCCCAAGCTGTCAAAACTGGGACAGAAATTAAATATATTTCCCCATAAAGTCATAACTGTGAGAGAAAGTCAGTTTTCGTTTACGTGACATTACAACTGGGATGTGATTTGCAAATTTCAAATCTGAGTTCCATTTTCGACAGGATTTCTGTTTGCAAAGTTTGTATCGATAAGCGCCTTAGAATAAAATTGTAATTTCGAAACGCAATGACAATCCGTCAGAAACTAAGTTCCAGAAACAAAGCAGTTTAAATAAAACTATGTTCCTGATGCCTCCTACTATCGAAGTATTCGCCAATCGCTACATGCTTCTCCGGCATTGCGTAACGGACCAATCAGCGCGCGCCTCGTTTCGCGCATGCGTCGCTTCTGGCATAAATTGCGGAGCGACTGCAAGATTTGGGCATTACAGCTCGCAACACGTCCTCGTGCAGATGCCAAAATAGACCGGGAGATATTAGTAGAAGTTCGTTTACGTCTTTCTCGTTTATGCCTTTCAGGGTACCGAAAGATACATAAGAGACAAGTGAATATGTGGAAAAAACCGATATGCCAGCCGATAGTCTCTTGTAAAAAATCAACTTTCTTTTGCAAAAAAATTATGTGTACATTGACATATTTCTCGTTTACGCCATATTCATAAAAGGGTAGTAAAGTATTGATTTTATCATCAAAATTTTTTAGGCATAAGGTTTGGAAGGGACCTAAGGGTTAAAAGCATGACGTGAAAATTCGATAAATATTAATAATTTTCTATAAGTTTCTCATTTATGCCAATTAAAACTTTGGAATCTAAACTGATTACAAAAAGCAAACAAAATCAGCATTATATTATTATTTAATGAGAGTTAGAGTTCCAAAAGAAACTATGTAGCCAGAAAAATGTACACTAAATATTACAAATACAAACTGCAGTTTACACAGCATCTCGCCGAAAATGAAGATGACAATACATATTCCAGATTTTACATATGTCAATAAATTCTACAAATTTAAAAGGAAACGTGATTTTTAGACAACCTGAGATGTTGTGAATACACTCATGTTTATCCTTTACAAATTTGGTATTTTCAAAAGGAGTTAAAAATGTTTCAAATTAACAAATTAGTCTCAATTTTGAAAATTTTTTCCATAAATGAATGTAATCTATTTGATTTAATAATTGTTTAAAATCTCTTAAAATTTGATACTCGGGAGTTTTTGGGGTCGCAGATTACGAATCTGAAGTCCATTGTTCAAAATTCAAAATTTCGGATTCTATATTGAAGACGGATTTTTAAAACATTTATTAAATTTGCTCAAAACCTCTCACTTGAAGATTTTAGGTGTCTCTGATTACGAATTTAAAGTCCATTTTGTAAAATTCAAAATGGCAGATCCAATATGGCGGAGAATTTTTTATAAATTCGGACCATTTGATTGAAAATTGTTACTTGGTAGTTTTTGGGGTCGCAGATTACAAATCTGAAGTTCATTTTTTAAAATTCAAATTGGCGGATCCAATACTATGGACGACGGTTTTAAAAATTCAGAAATTTTCTTCAAAATTTCAATTTTTACTTCTTGTTAATTAAGCGAAAATGAAGTGATTTTTGTAAATTTTTAATTACACATTTAAAGTTTTAGTTGATTTGATAAAAACGATTTTTTCAATATTTTTATGCTTAGTACTTTTGAAAGAAATATTACATATTCTAATTATGAAAATATATTAATAATTAGTAAGATACTCTTGTGTACTCTGACAAAGGAACTTACTGGTGAATATTGTATAAAACAGAACTGGGCATCGTATAGTAATTATAGTACTTTGAACTGTTTCATAAAGTCTTGGTCAACATTAATTGAGTCCAGTAATGATATTGATTTCGAGTTGAGTAAGTGTATTCCGGTAACCAATAGTAACCATTAATTAAATAAAAATCTAACATCGAAATTTTATTAAATTGTCATTTAAGGTGAAAACAAAATAGGTATTTGTATCAAGTAGAACAAACCATTTGAATCCAAAATTATGAGTAGTACATTTACTAATGTAAGTGCGAATATATTTATCATTATTTTCCAATTCTTAAAGAATTATTGTTGTAGAATGTTTATTGTCTGTTTAATTTTTCTTACGAAAGAATTAATCTTGGGGCATTCAATAGAAGTAGTACCAGTTGGTACTTTGACTTTCTCTATACTTTGGAATTTTGTTGTGTTTGTGATCCTTTTAAAGCATGCCAATTGGGTTTACAAAATTTCAATTATTTTGCAAGTTATTGTTTATTTAACTTTTATGCTAATTCTTTTTCAATCATTTTTATCTTGAAATATATTAATGATCTAAAGAAAAGTTGTATGTAGAAATTATAAAGAAAAAGTTGGACTTTCATAATATATTTTTTAAAAAATTATAAAAACAATCTTATCATCTATGGATTAACATCGATCGTTCTTTTCTAGTAACAATTTCGGAGGAGACAAAAATATTCATCCAAAAAATGAGCAGAGAAGCTGATATCATTTTACTGCATAATTTTGTAGCTAATGAACAAAGTAACTTTTTAAAAAATATAAAAACAAATTTGAAAGAATGGGGAATTAATTGTAATTGGGGATTTTTCTGAAAATGTTATGCAATACACAGTCATCATTGGAGTTACAGTCAAACAACTATTCATCCTTTTGTAATTTATCGATCTGAGCGAGATTATAAAAATAGTTTGTTTTAAGCTGAATTTCTTTTATTAAAGAAAATTATGGATCAGAGAAAATAAAAAGAAAGTTTTATTTTTCCGATGGTGTAGCATCACAGTATGAAAGCAGAAAATTTTTTTTCAATTTATTGTATCATTTGCAAGATTTTAATATAGAAGCAGATGGCACTTTTTTGCAACGTCTCATGGAAAAAGTGCTTATGATGGAATTGGTGTTACAATAAAAAGGAACTTTAGGCATGAAAGTCTACGAAGACCTGATACTGTACCAATATCAACTCCAGGAGCATTTTTTATGCATAGTTAAAAACAAAGATTCAATAATATTTGACTTTTGTTCGAATGAAGCTCATGAAGATATAAAAAAGATCCTAAGCAGACGATTTTTAACATGTAAAACAATCAGTGGCACACGCTGTTTACATTCTTTTATTCCATTTGAAAATAAAAAAATTAAATGTAACAAAATTTCTAACTTCAGTGATAGTTTATCTACATTATTTAATATTTCATATAATAATTCTTATCAATTCTAAAATTATAATATAATACACAAAAAAATTTTGATAATAATTAAAGAAAAATTTATTTAACTTATGTTATCAATTTTTCCATTTTTTTATATAGAAAAAGAGATTGTCGGAGTCGGCAAACTGAAGATACCACCTCTTTTTTAAATTTTAAAAAAACACACTTGATGTACTATACCTCCTGGGTGGTGTGGAAAACGGTATTTATTTAATAAAACTAGGCTGAGCCATGCAGTGTAAAATTCGAAAATTAATTTCTCGAAAACAAAAAAGCACCCTTCTCTATAACTTGCAGTAGCTTTTAAAGAGTTCAAAAATTGATTAAAAAATTTTTTATACAATTCCATAGTGTACTTTGAGTGAAAAACAATAAAAACTTATTGTTTAAACAAATTAGCAAAAAATTGTTTTACTTTTTAAAAAATAAATTATGAAAGTTCAAATTTTCTCTATAATTTTTATATACAACTTTTTTTTGTATCACCAATATATTTCAAGATAACAATTATCCAAAAAAATTTAGTATAGAAATTTAATAAACAATAACTTGCAAAATAATTGAGATTTTTCTAAACCTTTTGGCATGATTCAAGAGGTACACAAACACAACAAAATTCGAAAATATAAATAAAATCAAAGAACTAACTGGTACTACTTTTATGGAATGCCCTTCTTTCAATTATTTTGTTCGTTCTTCTTTTTTTTAAAAAAAACATTTTCAGAAAGAAAAATGATTTTTCCAGCCATGTACAGGTCATTTTTTACACATTTAGATACGCGCAAAATATCTGTAAACAATATTTAAAATACTTGAACTTAACTTGACTGCTTCACCTACAGTTTTTAGAGCGCATGCGTCAGATTCCTACTTTGCACTCAGTTGTGAGTGCGCATGCGTCGTAGACCTACTTTAAGTATAGTCATTTCCGCGCATGCGCACCGCTACTGTCACAGTGGCATCATCTCTTAGAGGTATCTTAAATTAAGTTTACTCTAATGAACTTTAAGGGATTTTTCTTCTCCAGAGCAAGGAGGAAAGCAAATTTTTCTATAATTTTTTTGTAGGATAACCTTTCAATTTATTTAAATAAAAACTTTTGTTCGTATATAAAGTAGTATCTTAAACAATATAAATGAAACTCCATTTATTTTTTTCGACTTGTTATTGCTAGCGCAAAGGGAAGTCCTCGTTTTTAAGGATCAATTCTTCTTGCATCATTACATAGCTTCTGTAAAAGTTAAACGAATTTTTTGTGTCTCATTTTCCAAATTATTTCAAAAAACTAGTGCACGTGCTATAATCAACCCCTAAAAATTATGTAGTTAATTGCACAAGTTAAAAACAATGTACGTTTATTTTGTTAAACATCCCCTTTAAATATTATGACATAAAAACCATATAAATTTTTAAAAAGACAATTAACGTTTAACTGTCCTACATAATTTCAATCAACCCCTGGGATGCTATGGAAAATTTTCGGCGCGCGTTTAAACATGAAATAACAAAAAATAGACATTTCTTGTACCTTTCGTGATCTACCAAAAATCTTAATTTTTTATTAAAAATTTGTCCGCAGCACATGCACTCAAAAATGTATTTCGAAAGAGAATGCCGCTAGGTTTGAGTAAATCGCACTAAAATTGTGGTAGTGAGGGCAGATTTTGAAAATCCTGTTCTAAGAAAAACGAGTTTAAAGTGTATTAAGTATGAATGTCATCGCTCTCAACTAATCAAATCGTTTGATATTCATACCTTCTTCCTTCCCCTAGCATTGCTCTTAAATCGAAGTATCGATTTAACGTTTTAACATGGTATTCTCGACATATTAAAGAAACTTTTTATGAAGAAATTGATTTTTTGAAATTTCTGGAGACGAAAGACCTCTTTAGGGGTCATCCATAAACTATGTGGCCTATTTTTTTGAAAATTTTATAGGATAAATCATTACAGAACACAAGTGTTTAAATGACCTTTTGCAGAAATCTGCTTTGATTTTGAGAATGCGTGAGCATGTGAATTTCGCTGCGTTTCCTCACAATGGAGAAAATTCTGAGAGTAAATGAAATTTTTTTTTAGTTGGAGCTAATGTCAATAGCAATTCCGCTTAATTCGTTGCTTAGACGCAAGGTATAGGTTTACATGTATCTTCTTCCCCACTTCTAGTCACGATCTCGCAAATACCGTTGTATCTGTACAAGTGTCGTTGAGATAACTTAAACCACGCTCGACACGTGCAGATGTCGCGTTCGAGGCTCAGCCTCCACAAGATAAATGAGTCTCTCCATTAGGCAATCCTAAACGTTTCAATCGACTCGATCTTAAACGTTTTCGTTATTCGTCTCTCGTCTTACTATAGCGCATCAGCATTCCCCTCTTTCTGTCCTCCGCTTTTCACAGAAACTCTTACTTTTCAAAATTAAGTCGTTCATGGATCTATTTTGCAATCAAACGTTTCTGCTGAAATTTAGCTAAATTTTGTAGAAAATATCCATGTTGATGACTTCCAGAATGTAAGTTGTTGTAGGAGGTGTTTATCGTAATGATTTATTTACATGTACATTTATTATAATTGTATTTAATGTATTTTTTATCTAAACTTTATCATCTGTGAATTTATATGATTGTGTTTGTTTAAGTATTTCCATTTTTCCATTTGATAAAAGAAAAATATTGTTACAAGTTGTGACGATGTGATTCGTCACTGTGTCAGGATTCCTTCTCCTAGAGTTAATACTGAGTTTCCTTTATTTAAATTTATTTTGGAGTTTATTTTATTATTAATTAAGAGTTTATTTAGTTATATAATATAGAGGGGGAAAGGCCCTGTGGCAAGTATTGATTTTCCGTTGATCAACGTTGCTTAGATCTTCTTCTGCATATTCGTTCAACGTAAGTAGGGACGTCTTTTCTGACAGTAGATCGCAA